>JAQZBX010068463.1:0-15743 GCA_029593785.1 Cabassous unicinctus | reverse complement strand
ATATATATATATATATATATATAACTGTATTGCTATTAACATAGTGAGATAATAGGATAACATCACAAGCAACCTGTTCTCTGTCTATTAGTTTTTCTGCAGAACATTAATATTGAAACTTTGACTCTATTTGCAGGTAAAAAAGATATACATATATACACATATACAAAATACTTGGAAAATTATAGAGGACATATAATAAACAAAATGCTTATATGTAGAACATAGGATTATCAATTCAAAAGACTGAGACATTTTCATTTTTCTTCTAACCCTTATTATTTGAATATTTTATCAAAATCCTGTAATATTGGATAGTACAATATAGTTCATAAAAGGATATGATAGTACGTAACATAGTTTTTTAAAATATAGCAATAACAATGAACATAGGCAATAAGGACAATATTGCCTTTGGAAAATTATACCCGAGTTGTTTGTAGAATTGTTACTCATGAGTATGAAAATTGGAAAGAACACAAATGTCTCAATGGACAATGTAAAAATATTGATTTATAAAAATATATGTATCATCCTACCATTATACTGATAATTAGACATGGAACCTAGAGCAACATAAGAGGAGTGCTTATAATAATTCTAAGTAAAAATCAGAATACAAAATGGTGTTATATGATGACTTTAATTATAACAATTATATGTATATTTGAACAAAATATTTGCTATAGAATAATAAAAATTGTGTTTTGGAGTAGTGAGATGTGTTTCAAGCAATGTTTTTAGAAGAAATATCTGACTCATAATAAACACTATGTAGGTTCACCCATAGGTTTATGTGGGTGAAGAGGGACATGTATAAGTAAAACACACCTTGGTTTTACAAATAGTAGAAATTGAGGACCATTCAAATTCAAATGCAGAGTGACTCAATATTCACTCTTTAAGCTGCACAATGGGATAGGTTAGAAAGACTAGTTTAGTTTCCTTCCATGACGTTAACCTCAAAGTTTTATCCAGAGATTTGTTTTATTTGTTATAACACTGATAAGCTAACCTCTTGAAATGTAGGCAAAATGATGTTCTAAGTTATGTGTAAAACGTGCTGCTTTCAAGATGAAAAGGGAGCCTGTTAAAATAGACATGAAGATAAGTGAACTGAACTGAACATACTTTCTTCAGAAGGGATTCTGTAACATTACTAGTGCTTAAATATATTGGAAAAGTGTTATTTGGATTTCACAACACACAGAAACACTGCAAAATACCTGCAATACATGTTATGTATGTACGGGCAGATATGCATGTGCATCGTTTTTTTTTAATTATTATTAAACCTGATAATAAGATATGGAAAATATTTGCAATTCATTTTTCATATAAAGGCAAAGTTGCAAAGCAAATTAACTCACTTGGTTGAGGAAAGAACAAGCTCTGCACTTATTAACCTTGGTAGAAATCAAAATTTGTGAAAGATATTTTCTTTTTTTCCAAAATACAAATGCTTTGGTCCAATCCATTCTGTTTCTGAATCAAAAGAAACTCTGTGACAGACCTGAGCATCTCTGTTCCTAGAAGGAACAGAGTATAGAGAAAAACCACGGAATTCTGTGTTGAGCCCACTGATCTCACCAACATGTGAATTTTTCTTTTCTCTGCAGCTTAAATCTCTGTCAACTGCATTCTACCTACAGCTATTGATATGGTGATGAATAACAGTGTGGCTGAATTCATTCTGTTGGTGTTGACACAGCATGCTGGAAAGCAGAAAGCAATATTTGGAGTCTTCTTGATCCTTTACCTTGCAACTCTGTTAGGGAACTTTCTCATTATGGTGACTATTAAGGCAACCTGGACACTTGGAGTCCCATGTACTTCTTTCTCTTTTACCTGTCCTTTGCCGATGCCTGCTTCTATACAACCATGGACCCCTGGTTAATTGTAGATTCCCTTGCTCAGAAAAAGCCCATTTGCTACAATGGGTGCATGACTCAGGTCTTTGCAGCCCATTTCTTTGGGGGCATGGAGATCTTTGTGCTCATCCTCATGGCCTTTGATCATTATGTGGCCATTTGTAAGCCCCTGAGATACACGACCATCATGAGTCGTCTTGTCTGTGGAGCCCTGGTGATTCTGGCTTGGGTGGGATCTTGCATCCATTCTTCAGCACAGCTTTTCTTGGCTTTGAGGTTGCACTTCTGTGGTCCCAATGTGATGGATCACTATTTCTGTGACCTTCAGCCTTTATTGAAACTTTCCTGCATGGACACTTATATCATAAATTTGGTAGTTTTATCTAATAGTGGTGTTATACGCATGATGAGTTTCATAATTTTGCTTCTCTCCTATGTAGTTATTTTATAGTCTCTGAGGAGCCATAGTGCAGAAGGAAGGTGAAAAGCTCTCTCGACCTGTGTATCTCATTTTATAGTGGTTATCATATTTTTTGGTCAATGTAGATTCATATACACAAGGCCACCAACCACATTTCCAATGGATAAGATGGTGGCTATGTTTTATACAATTGGGACATCCTTCCTTAACCCTTTGATCTATACACTGAGGAATGCAGAAGTGAAAAATGCCAGGAAAAATTTATGGTGTAGGAAGTGAGAAATTCATTGGATAAATAATTTATGGAGAATCTAGTTTATTCTTCCTTAACATCTTAGTTTTTGTTGTTCTGGACAGGAAAGTTAAAATATACTTACCAGGAAATAGCAATTTTTGGATGCCTCATAATCGAACAAAATATGATAACTTTTAATTGAATTCTATCCACATTTGGCCATTTTCACATGGTAATTTAGCTTCTTGTTCAAATTTTTATTCAGAAAGAAATGTATTGTTTATCAAGAGAATGATGTGTGTGTGTGAATATGTAGATGTCCACCAAATTTCCTTTCTAGATTTTTTGCTTGTCCCTTATAGAATTTGTGAACATGAGCTAGTCTATAAGAGACTGTACACTTAAACAATCAAGGTTGTTGGCTTGTCAACCTGAAAAGTAGAGAGAATGATACTCAAAGATACTATTTTTTCAATTTCTGGCTGAGCCTGCCTAACTGAAGATCCTGTACAGATGGACCCTCAAACTTCAATAAAATTTGGAAAGTTCCATGCCAATCTAGACTTTGACTGAAAAGACTTTTGAAATCCTGTGAATAGTGATGGAAGGGCCTTACATTTGGATGCCTATGACAGTATCAGCCATTCAGCTGTCCTCCTGAGAGTTGCACATTGCTCTTTACAATAGAGAAGGAGGAAACAGTGAGAGGATATTTGGCAGCTGGAATAAGCAGAAGGGAGACTAGAGAACAATAATTGCTGAAGAAAAATGTTAAAGATAAGTAGTAATTTTTTCCACATGGAGAGTAGAAGCCTTAACTTCCTTATATTTAAAGACTCACTCATATCTATGATCATATTTGCAAGAAGAAATGAAGTTTTAATGTAGTTATATGTCATGTACCTAGAGTAGCTTAGCTGCTTCTTCTGTCATGTTTGATTTGGTTATCGGGAATGATGAAATGTATTTTTACTCCTAATAGGAACTCTAACTCAAAATTCTGATTTTTTAAAAAAATTATCTTAGAATTGAAAATTTAGCTCTACTGTTTCTCAAACTTTGACTTTTTAGTTTTATATGAGACTGTTTTAAAATGTATATTTCCATGTTGAAATTAATCTAACCTATATTCATTACATGCACACACACACACTAACTTGTAAACACATAATTAAGTAATGACATGCTATATCAGGACTGAGTTATTATTCCAATCACATTGGCACCAGGAAGTACGGTAATAAGTGACATTGAATAAGTTGAACTTCATATGCAAATGAAGGATTTTAGTCAACTGAAAGCAAAATGTTAACATTTTGCTCCAAAGGATTACCAATAATTAAGATAATGTATAGAAAATTGGTGATGTAATAAACATTTAACTCTTAAAGAGGACATTTGACAGAGCTGTCATTACCATATTCACAACTGATATTTTTGCTTCATATCCCACACAAATGATGTGTGGGACTTTCTTGCTTGAATGTTTAAGCTTTCTTGGTTCCTTGGTATGGTGGTTGTCAATTCTCACCTCCTTGTTAGTTGACCTCGGTGAGTCCAATGAACTGGAGAGTAGGTATTGCAACTCTGCTGAGGCTCAAGGCCCAGCTATCACATGGACAGCCAAAAGATTCAAGTATCTTGTATGTACACCCACCAACTCCAGCACCAAGTATAGGTTCAAAGAGAAGGGACAGATGAGCCATGTGTAAGGAAGCCATAACTGAGTTCAACTCTGTCACTCTCAGGAGCACAAACTCCAAAGTAGGGCCCATTGGCAATGCAACAAACTCTGGAGTTATCTGCCCTGACCATAGGACCTGGATGTCTCCATAGCCCTCAGGAGACCCACTATTTGAGGTAGTATCCACTTTGTTAGTCTATGAGATCCTGCTAAGATGTGCAAAAGCGTTACCTCTGGGATGACCTGCTGACTCACTTTGAAGACTCTTAGCCATATAAATTCATTTGTCTTTACCTTTTTCCCCTTTTATTCGATGGCTTATTCCAATTGCATTGCTAGTTGGTGCTTGGTAGTAATTCCTCTGTGCCAGGGAGTCTCATCCCCAAGGAGTCTTGTCCCATGCTTGGGGGAAGATAATGTATTTATATGCTGAGTTTGGCTTAGATAGAGGCCACATTTGAGCAACAAGGAGGCTCTCCAGAGGCAACTCTTAGGCACCCCACAACACTAGGCTAAGTTTCAATTTCAAGAGCAAAGGCTCACAAGCATAGTCATCAATATCAATGTCCCATCAATGGGCCATCCTCATTCACCAGTCATTGTGCCTGCACTTGGGGGATAGTTGCTGCTACATTAGAGAATGTGACAGAGAGGATGGGAATTCAATATTCTCTCAGTTATTATGTGAATCTCCACTGACTGTGAGAATGCCTGTGAACATTTTAACACATTTATATAACTTATATGTATGTCCAGGTGAACTTTCTCCCATGTATCCCCCATCACTGACACCCCACACCAATGATCCACCCCTGTCCCAGTTGTATCCCTTCTGTGATCTAAAGCTTCTTCAATCATGAAGCCAAAAAAATAACCAAATAAAATTAATAGGAAAATGAAATAATAATGATAGGTTTAAATATAAGAAATAAAATACATATAAATTTTTAAAAACTAAAAATAAAATAAAATTTAAAATTTAGAATATTAAAAATAATGAAAAATATTTTTTAAAATGTTTGTTTACATTTTGCCTTTCATCACCCTAATATCTGTTGACCTGTATGTACAGTGACATTTTCTTCCATTTATTCCCCAGTATCTTACTTTTTATCATTTTATTTTCAAAGAAGTTTTATGTCACAGTAAAGTCACATACAGAATACATGGGATTCCCATATACCCAACATCCTCCCTTTTTACCCCCTTCCCATATAAATGCCTTTTTATATGTAGATTGTACATTTGTTACAACTGATATACAAATAGTGAAACATAGCTACTAACCATTGTCAATGGTTTACATTATGGTTTACATTTTAGACCATACATTTTAATTTTAATTTGGTTTTTTTTGTATCTTCCATGTCTATACTTATGATGCTTAATCTTAACATTACTTTCTTGAAAATTATGGAATACAGATATAATTACTGTTCTAATATCCTTACTAATTCTATAATATTTATCTTTCCTTGTGTCTGTTTCAGTTGATTGATTTCTCCTCACTCTGGATTATATATTCTTGCTTAGTGGAAAACTTTTAATTTATACTTAGATGCAAAACATTGTTAATTTTATCTTTTTGGATGCTGGATATTTTTATATTTTTATAATTATTCTTGAGCTTATTAAGTGGGACCAGATAGTTGTTTAGAAATTATGACTACTTCAAGAATTATGACTAATTTTCTTCACTATGGTGGCAACTCATGTCTGAGTACCTGTATTGGTCAGTCAAAGGAGTGCTGATGCAAAATACCAGAAAAATGTTGGCTTTTATGAAAGGGTACTTATTTGGGGTAGAAGCTTACAGTTACCAGGCCACAAAGCATAAGTTACTTCCTTCACCAAAGTCTATTGTCAAGTGTTGGAGCAACATGGCTGCTGATGTCAGCAAGAGTACAGCCTTCTTCTTCCTCTTAAGGCTTCATAGTCCCAGCTTCTTCTAATCCCAGCTGCAGGCTGGCATAAGTCTCATATCTCTCCCAGGGCTTGTCTCTCTCTGGGCTCAGCTCACAAGGTCATCTGTAGACTGTCAGGCTCTCTCTCTTCCCGGGGCCTCTGCTTTGTCTATGGACCCACCTCTATTCCTCTGTGTTCTTCTACTGTATATTTACATCCCAGGGCTCCAGTATCAAAAACTCCACTCTCTGCTCTGCTGTATTGCTTTCTTTGTGAGTCCTTACCCAACAAGGGAGCACTGACATGCCCAATCAAAGTCTTAATCATAATTTAATCAAGAAAAGTGAGACCTCTGAAGTTAATACAATCTAATATGCCCAGAGGAACAGGCCAGTTTAAAAACACAAGCAAATATCTATTTTTTAGAATTCATAAACAATGTCAAACTTCTACAATACCCTAACTGATGACCTGTGAATTATGAGGTTTTCTACTCTGGCTTGTGAGAAACTCAGATTATTTCTTGTTCTCTGTGAACACTAGAGATTGCTCCTTCTATTACTTTGGAGTTGTTCTTTCTCTAGACTTGGGTAGTTTCCTCTTATGTATCTGATGATCAGTATTCAGTTGAAGACTCAAGGTGGACATACCATAGGTTCTCTCTCTCTCTCTCTCTCTCTCTCTCTCTTTCTCTCTCTCTCTTTCTCTCTCTCAATTGCACTCTCTCTGGAGCTTTCTCTGGAGCTCTCTTCTTTATGACACTCTGCCCTGTGAATCCAAGACTTGGCTTCCCTTAATTTCCAGGTCCATTTCTTCACTTGAGAGTTCACTAGTTTCCATTCTGATGATACCTCTCAGCTCTGCAGCTTGGAAACTCTTTCCATGTGTTATGGATTGAATTGCACCCCTGTGCCACTTCCTCAAAACTTCAATTACTAACCCCCTTTCACATGAATATGATCCTATTTGGAAATAAAATTTTGAAAATATTATTAGTTAAGATGAGGCTAACCTGGGTCCTAATCCAATTTGACTGATGTTCTTATAAGGTGAGGAAATTTGGACATAGTAGGAAATAGAAAAGATGGCCATGTGACAGAGTCAGTCAGAGATTGAGTTATGTCATGGATTGCTGACTAACTTTCACCAGAACCCTACACATGTCAGAGGAAGTATGGCCCTGCCAACAACATAATTTTGGTCTTTTAGCCTCCAAAACTGTCAGACAATAAATTCTTGTTCTTGTAAGCCATCTAGTTGGGGTTACTTTGTTATGGCAGTGCCAGAAAAGTAAGACAACATACAATAAACTTTAGTAATAGAAGGACTCACCCTATTTGTTTTTCCTCTCTCAGGAATCACTTTTATGCACTGCTTGATATCCAATGTCCACAACTGTTTAGCTTACAACCAAAAGTTACAACCCCTGTGTTTGAATTCTCTCCTCACCTTGCTTACGTTTGACTTCCAACATGAGACAACTACCGCCCCTGAACTACCATATTTCACAGACAACTTCATTATCTCACTTTGACTTTGACACTCAAGTCTGGGCCACCTGGTTCCCATTCCAAGTACTATGTGAAAAGTTATTATGCTGAGTCTCATATGAAGGATTTATGACTGAATTGATTAAAGAAGTGAAGGGAAGAAAAGGTAGGAGAAAAAAGAAGAGACCTAGCTAAATAAATTATACATATATATATAATGAATAATGTTGGTTTAATTTTAGTTTCAGGAATACAACAATGGTTCAATGACAGACATTCCCATAAATACAATTAATAATAATAGTTGGTCTAAGGATTAAGAGATTTAATAATATATTCAGCATCAGTTTTTGATAAAACACTAATAAGTAAAAATTGATAAGTTTTCCTCAATTGAGTTTAAAGATAGAGGAAGGGGTCAAGACATAAGGAATAAAGGTGACTTCTAGAAGCTGGAAATGGAGTAGAGTGTGTTGAGCCAGTCGTCAATATGGTCAAAACCCATGATTAAGTGAAAGGGGATGGTTTGGCAGTGGAGGGGATAATGGGGGTACAGGGATGTGAGTTGCTGGAATGTAAGGTTGAGCAGATGGGGGTTTAGGATGGACTATCTGTGGAACTGAGGGGAGGACTGGAGGAAGGAACAGGTGAACTCTGGGGATTTTTAATGTTGTGGTTGCAACTACAATAGTGGAAATGCTTTATTTTTTTTAAAATATGGCAGGGGAGGGTCACTGGTGCAGGTCGTTGGTGGTGGGGGGATATGTGGAAAACGGTGTGCCTGGGGCATGCTACTATGGAATGTGAATGTGTTCATCTTGGCATAGAGTGTTAACTTAGTAGGTGGAGACCCACACAATAAACAAGTAAATATTAAACTCCTATTCTGGGCAGTCCTGCTACATTTTCAAATAAAGGGGCAACATCTCAAGTACACAGGTGGCACCCAATTTTAAAAAAGGCCAATATGTCAAGCTCTCGATATCAATGTATGTAACTATGAACCATATTCTTCAAAAATTGTAACTTAGTGGTTGCCATAGGTTCTGAGGGGATGTGGAGGAAGGAATGGGTGGAACATGGGGCATCTTTGGAGTATTGGAGTTATTCCGCATGATCTTCAATGACAGATATGGGCAATTATAATTTTTTTTCAGAACTTCTAAAAGTATACAGTGCAAAAGGTAAACCATAATGTAAACCACTGACCATCGTTAGTAGCAATGCTTCAATATTTGTTCATTGATTGTAACAAATATATCATACTCAGGTAGGATGTCATTGATAAGGGAAGATGTGATGGGGAAGGAAGTGAGTTGTATGGGGATCCTTTGTGTTTTCTATGTGACCTTTCTGTAACTTAAAATTTCTCAGAAAATAAAGTGAAAAAAAAGACACTAGGGGAACATACACAAGAAACTATCAATATACATAAAAGATAACATCTTTATGGTGATGAAAGACAAAATGCAAAACAAATTTTCTATTTTTTTCTTTTTTAATTTTTTGTTATTTTATTTTATTATTATTATTTTTCTGTTGGCTTTGTTGGTGTTGAGGTTTTTGGTTGCAGAAATATTTGCAGCTGTGTAATGGGAGGATCACCGGTCTGGGGTGTTGGTGTTGGGGGGATGTGTGTAGGGTGGTACACTTGGGGCATGCCTCTAGGGAGTAGGAGTGTGTTCATGTAGTTATGAAGTGTTGTCTCAGGGGTTAGAGATCGACATAATAACCAACAGAATATTATTCCCATCCTGATGAGTCCTGCTATGCTCTCTTAGAGAGTGGTTAGAATCTCTGTAGTACATGGGCAGTGTCTAGCAAAGGAGGGTGGACTAATGCTCCAGACCCTTGATATTGATGCTTATACATATGAACCTTGTTCTTATGAGATTTAAACTTGGCCTAGTAATATATATTGTCTAAGAGTTACCTCCTGAAGACCTCCTTCTTGCTCAAATGTGGGCTCTCTCTAAGCTAAACTCAACATATAAATTCAGTGCCTTCCCTCCATTAAATGTCTGTCCCAGAGACTTAATCTTCAGTCTGTTCACATGACAGGTGAACCCTGAATCTCAGCAGAGTTGCATCCAACACCTACTCTCCAGTTAATAAGACTCAACCAAGACAACTAACAAAAGGATGATGATGGACAACAGCCATCCTAAGAAGCAGACAGCATCTGCAACTGCAAGCAGGCAGTTCCATCCATCAGTCAGAAGCACAGTGGGCATCACTATCCCCAAATCTTCAGGATAGAGGAACAAAAATCATAAAAGAGATATGCAACTATGGACTAAAGTAGATATTATTATTCTAGTAATGGAAGACTTGTATCATTGTTATATCAAGACAGTGGTCACCAGAGGTTCTGAGGGGAGGGACAGGGAAGAATATGTGTATCATGGGGTATTTTTGAGCCATTGGAATTGTTCTGCCTAATATTGCAATGACACACACAAGCCATTATGCATCTTGTCAAAACCTATAAAATTGTGTGGTGCAAAGTGTCCAACATAATGTAAACTATAGACCATGACTGGTGGCAATGCTTCAATATATGTTCATCAATTGCAACAATTGTACCACATTAATGAAATATTTTTATATTGGGGGAAAGTATGGGGATATATGGGAATCCCTTATATTTTCAATGTAACATTTATGGAATCTAAATCTCCTTTATAAATTTTAAAATTAAAATTTAAAAGGCAGAGCATTCTCAGTGACCCTGACCCTCTTCTTTGTGTCAGTCAAACTTTGTATTAGACTTCTGGGAAGATGGCACTGAAGTAGGTAGACAGAGCTCAACTCTCTCACAAAAAAAAAAACAATAGAGAAAGGACAAAAAACTACCCAATGGAACTGCTTAGGGGATCTGCAGAACAGGACAGTGCTGTGCATCATCTAGGAGGGAGAGGGACAAAGAGACACAGAGGCCAAAGGAAAACTATGAGTTATTCACCCCTGTGGTTGGAATAGCACATATACTCCACCCTCAAGGCAAATAGCTTCAGTAAAGCCTCTGGCTTGCTGCAGCCTATTGAATGGGAAAGAACATTCCTTGGGAGGAATAGGGGTCTGGTGGAGGGTGTAGAGTTGTTTATTTTCAGTGAGTTTGGCAGCTGAGTGCACTTTGAATCTTAAAAAGACCCCAACCAGCACTGAAATGACCCCAGGGAGAAGGGAGGAAAGATACGATCAGGCAGGCTGTCACACTCAGTCACCCTGGGAGAGAGAGAAACTAGCTTAGTGAGGGGGCAGAGACAGGCACTAACCATCCCTGCTCTGGCAAACTGTTAGAAGCTTAACTCACCTGAGGGAATGGGGACAGGAAGAGCCACATAAGCTTTCAGAAGCTAAACTGTGTAGTGAGTGTAGCTCAGTGTAGGAATTCCTACCTTGCATAAACAAGGTCATTGATTTGATTCCTGGTACCTCCTAAGAGAGGAGATACAGAGATTGGGCTACCAGGTTATCAGGCAACAAGCTGGCAGCTTATGACATGAATGTATAGACTGAGATTTTTCTTTTGTTTTAGGGGTTTTTGACCTGTTATTTCTTATTTTTTATCAGCTTTTTTTATTTTCTTTATTTTATTCATTAAAACCAGGTAACAAACCTGCAGAGGTGAGGTTGCAGGGTGATTGATTGATGACTACCAGCAGCCTGAGCAGCTCCCTAGGGGCCTAAGATGGAAGGCTGTTTTTCCTGGGTTGTTTTTTGTTCTTGTCATTATTCTTGTTTTGCTTCTTGTTTGTTTTCTTTTCCACTTTGTTTCTTTTTTTCTTTCTCTCTCTCTCTCTCTTTTTCCCTTTTTTCTCTTATCTTTCTGGCTTTTTAATTCCTTCTAATTTTTTTCTCTATTTAGTTTCTTCTTTTGTTTTTCTATTCCACTTTTCAAATTCTTATTTCTTTGTATTTTCTATGATTCTTAATAGTATTACTTGTATATTTTCTAGCTTTTGTATGGATCCTTTTCTATGCATTTTTATTATTATTACTATTATCCTTTTTCTCCCTTATCTCTTTCCTTTTCTCTGTTCCTAATGTTTCTTTTCAAGGGAACACAGATAACTGCAAGTATATGGAATAAGAGGAACCAAGTGTAAAAAACGAACCTTATCACAAAAAATAAAAAATTAACCCTAGAGTAGAAATAGAAGCTAACCAACTGAATAAGCCCATCAAGATAAACAGATGCCTAGACACCTACAAAAAATTACAAGGCACACTAAGAAATAGGAAAACATGGACCAATCTAATGGAAAAAAAAACTTAAAAAACGAGGAGATGCAGAATGTGGAACAACTAATCAAGAATGTCCAAACAAATATCATGAATCAAATTAATGATATGAAGGAAGAGATAAAGGGCAATAAGAAGGCCTGGGGGAACATACTGAAGAAATTGTAAACACATAAAAAGATAACAGATCTGAAAGTGATGAATGGCACACTGCAAGAAATAAAAAATACTCTGGA
Source organism: Cabassous unicinctus (assembly GCA_029593785.1). Classification (NCBI taxonomy): domain Eukaryota; kingdom Metazoa; phylum Chordata; class Mammalia; order Cingulata; family Chlamyphoridae; genus Cabassous; species Cabassous unicinctus. Next base: position 3,653 of record JAQZBX010068463.1, on the reverse strand, counting down.
AGCACATAACAGCAGATTTGAACAGGTAGAGGAAAGAATCAGGGATGTCAAAGACAGTACATCTGAAATCAGACAGTAGAACAGATATATTAAAAGATAGAAAAATACAGCAGGTATTCAAGGATTTGAATGACAACACAAAATGAACAAACATACACATTATAAGCATCCCAGAGGGAGTAGAGAGGGGGAAAGTGGCAGAAAGAGTTTTGGAGGAAATAAGGGCTGAAAATATCCCAACTCTTGAGTGACATGGATATACATGTCCAGGAATCCCAGCACTCCCCAAACAGTATAAATCCTAACAGGCCTACCACATTCATATACTTATCAAATTGTCCAATGCTCAAGACAAAGAAAGAATACTGAAAGCAGCAAGAGAAAAGAGGCCCATCACATACAAGGGAAGCTCAATAGATTAAATGCTGATTTCTCATCTGAAACCATGGAGGCATGAAGGCAGTGATACAACATAGTTAAGATGCTAAAAGAAAAAAAAAACTCTCTGCCAAGAATTCTGTATTGAAAAAAGTGGGCATTCAAAAATAAGGGAGAGTTAAAAATATTCATAGAGAAACAGAAATTAAGAGAAATACATTTGTCAGCAAGAAACCTGCCCTTGAAAAAATACTAAAGGGAGTTCTGCAGGTTGAAAAGAAATAAACAGGAAAGAGAGGGTTGGAGAAAAGTGTAGGAAGAAAGATTATTGTTAAGAATGACTAAAAAGATAAAAAGAGAAATAATAACAGCATATGACATATATAAACCTAAAAAGAATATGGTTATGTAAGTAATGCCTTAACAGTAACAACAATGAATGTTATTGGATTAAACTCTCCAATCAAAAGACAAAGACAGGCAAAATGGATAAGGAACTATGACCCATCTATATGCTGTCCACAAAAACTTAATTAATTTTTTTAAATTTGTTTTATTTTTAAATACACTTTAGGTTACATAAATGTTATATAAAAAATAGAAGGAATTCCTATATGTCCCACTCCCTCCCTCTCTCACACTTTGCCGTGTTAACATCCTCCATTACTGTGGTATATTTGTTACAATTGATGAACACATATTGAAGCATTGCTACTAACCATGGACTACAGTTTACATTGTAGTTTACACTCTGTCCCACACAATTTTGTAGATTATGAAAAAATATACAATAGCTTGTATCCATCACTACAATGACAGGACAACTCCAATGTCCTGAAAATGCCCCCAAATTACACCTATTCCTCCATCTCCAATCTCTCCAAATCTCTAGTGCCCACTGCTTTATATCAATGATAAGTGTTCTTCCATTGCTAGAAAAATAATGTCTATAGTAAAATAATAATGTGTATTTTAGTCCATCGTTCATTTCCCCAATCTTGAAGATTTTGGGACAGTGATGCCCACTCCACTTCAAATTGAGAGGGAGCTTAGATCCCATTAGACAGATGAAGGGTATTAAAGTGCTTGCAGTTTCAGACACTCTCTATTCCTTGGGATGGGTATTTTCCATCATGATTTTCCTTGTTAATTGTCCTGGGCAAGTCAACTGATTTGTAGAATAGGTGTTGCAAGTCTTCTTTAATTCAGGGCTCAACTGACATATGAATGGAGGAAAGACTTAAGTCACTGGGAAATATATTTAAGAAGTATAGTGCTAATTATAGGTTCAAATAAAAGGGGCAGAAGATCCTTGTGTAGAGAACCTACAAATAAGACAAACCAATACACTGTGGAGCTTAAATTCCAAACTAAGGCCCACTGACAGGAGGTCAAATTCCTAAGCTGTCTGCCCTGCTTAAAGCTTCTGGATTTCTCTAGAGCTCTCAGAAGCCCTGCTATTTGAGGCACTGTTTAATGTGGCAATCAAAGCAATCCTGTTGAGACTTTCAAAAGCATAACCTCTGGAATGAACTGCATACTCACTTTGAAATCTCTTAGCCATAAAAACTCATTTGTATTTACCATTTCCTGCCTTCAGTCAAGATCTTTTTCCAAATGCACTGGTAGTTTGTGCTTGGTAACAATCCCATTGTGCCAGGGAGGTTCATCCCCAGGAGTTCTGCCTCTTGCAGGGGGAATGTAGTGCATTTATATGCTGTGTTTGGCTTGAAGAGAGTCCATATTTGAACAACCAGGAGGCTTTCAGGAAGTAACTCTTAGGCAATATGTAATACTAGGCTAAGTTTCAATTTCACATGAAAATTTTCATAAGTACAATCATCAATATCAAGGACCTGGTGTAATGTTCAGATTCCTTGACTAAGCACTGCCCTTGCACATGGAGGATTCTTGCTGTCCTATTAGACAGTGTAGCAGAATTCCCAAGAATGGGAAGTCAGTATTCTTTCAGTTGTGTGGATCTCCACCCACCAAGACAATGTCCCATTAACACTTGAACATATTCATCTGTCTTAGAGTTATGCCCCAGGCAAACCTTATCCCATGCATCCCCCATCACTGACACCCTGCACCAGTGATCTCCCTTGCCACTGTTGTAATCTTTCTGTGATCCAAAACCTCAACAAAAATTAAGCCAAACAAATAGCTAAATAATATTAAATAGGAAATGATATAAAAATTAAAAAAAAAACAAATAAAAGACAAAAAAAACTTTAAAAAATTTTAAACATTATGTCTTTCATCACTGTAAGATCTACTGTCTTGTAAGTACAATGACATTTTCTTCCATATATACCCTTAGTGTCTTTTTTTTTTAATTTTATATTAAAAAAAAACTTTAGGATACAGAAAAGTCGTGTAGAGAAAAACTCACTTTAGACCTAGGGATGCAAGAAGATTGCAAGTGAATGGTTGGAAAATGATTTTACATGCAAACAATAACTAAAAAATAGTGGGAGTAGCTATACTCATATTTAAAAAAATAGAATTTAAATGCAAAACTACTGTAAGAGACAAAGAAAGGCACTATATATTAATAAAAGGGCTAATCTATCAAGAAGAAAGAACAGTTATAAACATTCATGCACTTAATAGGGAACCTCAAAATACATGAAGCAAACATTGGAAAAACTAAGTGGAGAAATAGATTCCTCTACAATTATAGTGGGGGCCTTTAACACATCATTATCACCATTAGAACGTCTTGACAAAGGATCATTAAGAATTTGAGACCTTGAATAATACCATTAGAGGATGTAGACCTAATAGACATATGCAGAATATTACACCCAAATACAGCAGGATATACATTCTTCTTGAACAAACATGGATCATTCTCCAGTATAGACCACATGCTAGGCCACAGAACACCTCTCAGCAAATTCAGAAAGATTGAAATTATACAAAGAAATTTCTCTGACCACAATGGAATAAAGCTGGAAATCAGTAAGGGGCAGAGAACCAGACTGGGCACAAAATTTGGAAGTTAAACAACACACTCTTAGACAATCATTGGGTTAAGGAGGAAATGGTGAAAGAAATCAGTAACTACCGTGGAATGAATGAAAATGACAACACAACATATCAAAACCTATTGGATGCAACAAAAGCAGTGCTGAGAGGAAATTTTATAACCATAAATGCCTATATTAAAAAGGAAGAATGAGTTAAAATAAACAACCTAGCTGCACACCTGGAGGAATTGGAAAAAGAACAACAAATTAATACCAAAGGAAGTAGAAAGAAGGAAATAA
>JAQZBX010068462.1:0-15743 GCA_029593785.1 Cabassous unicinctus | reverse complement strand
TAACATTTTCCCTTTGACTTGGTAATGAACAGGATGTCATGCATTTATAAAGGATGAAACAGTCTAATAGAATATCACTTCTTGAAAACAAATGTTATGAGAACACAGTGTGAAAAACAGAGGCATGCCTAATATACTGCAGCACAAACAGCAAAAAAAGACTGCAAAATAACAACGTGAGAAGCTATTACTAATCTAAAGTCTATTTCATCCATGCTTAAATGTTTGAACCGGTTGATTCAAGTGTGGCTGCATTTACTGGAGTCAGCTACTAAATATATTTTTTCTTCTTAGCAGGCAAGACAGATTTTCAATTAATTAGTATTTTTTCCTCACAATGCCAATTTCAGACTGAGTCCATTCTGTACCCCTATCATTTCATAACCTAGAATTGCCTCACTGAGTATATGAGGATAAAACCTTCAATGTTATATTAAGTGAGGGTGTTTGTTTGTTTGTTTTTTTAAGGAGGTACCGGGGATTGGACCCAGGACCTGGTACATAGGAAGCAGGTGCTCAACCACTGAGCTACATCCATTCCCAAAGTTGGTTGTTTTGTTTGCTTGTTTGTTTGTTTATTCAAATATATATTAATTTGTACTGGCAGGCGGCCACTGCCAACGAGGAAGTGAACTGGAACTGGAGCGATGGCTGGGTCTGGGGCCCGAGGCCGCTGCCACCAGCACACTGAGAACAGCGGCGGCAAGAGTCGGCTGGGGTCGCGAGTGGGGTGGAGTGGGGTGGCGCATGAGTTGCCAAAAGTAGACTGTGCTGGAACACCTCAAACTCTGCACAGGAGCTCTTCAGATGGGCTGAGCCATCGTCACCCCTCAGCACTGCACCCCCCAGACCCAGACAGCAGCCTCTCCAGCCTGGTTCAAGGTCCTCCTCCTTCTCTACCTCCCTTCAGACTCAGAGCTGGGGCCTGAGGATGGTGATCATCTCAGACCTGTGCTCCCAAGCCCCAGCATCTTCTCTGCGCCCAGGGCTGTGCTGGGCTTGTAGAGGCTGGGAGCTCCCTCCTGCTGCCACTTCTCCTGCCAGGGAGGGGCTAGCTCCTTCCCACTGTCTTGCTCTGCACTTCTCCTCCTCCCCCATCAAGAACAAGTTTCTTTTCCTTCTCCATTGGAAACCCAGCCCAGGGTATCTAAAACACCTATCTGTGTGTCCTCTTCCAGCTACTGGAACACCTTTAGAAATAATACCTACTTGCCAGGGCCAAGAAGCTTTCATTCTTGACTAGGCTTGGGAGATAAAAGGTTGCCCCTTTTCTAGCTTCTTAACTAACGGTTGCCCCATGCCCAGGCCTCTATCCATTTGGATCACCAACTCCCTGGCTACCTCTATGTGATTTTCCCCACCCATCTGAGTTCCAGTTTCCACTGGGCACCAATCTCCAGCCCTCAGCGGATCTGGTCAGTCCCATCCCTGGGTGGGGAGTGACTGGAGGGCTCTGGCCCAGGATTCCCCACTCTGGAAGGCAACTCCAAGGCAACGAGAAAATTGGGTGTGGGGTACAAACCTGGCAGGTCAGGAGTGGGTACTCCACTCACCCCACACACAAGAAGATGAAAAAGCACAAAATACTCAATGCATTGATCGGCCTGGCTGCAGACAGCTGGAGAAAGAAGCCCGAGGAAGGCTCAAGTCATGGTCTGCTTGCACTGAGCCACCTGACTCAGACTCTGAGTCCAGCTCAGAGGAGGAAGAGAACTTTGGTGCAGTTGGCAATCTCTCTCTTTGTCAAGGGACACTATTTTTGATACTGCAAAATCTGTTATATCCTCTGAGCTTTTGTCATCCTTGCGACCCATGTCAAGGCCTGTGTTGGTTTGGTGTGGATGCAAGTTGCTCTCAAGGAGGATCTGGATGCTCTCAAGGAAAAAATTAGAACAATGGAATCTAATCAGAAAAGCTCATTCCAAGAAATTCCCATACTTAATGAGGAACTACTCAGCAAACAAAAACAACTTGAGAAGACTGAATCTAGAGAGCTGGGCTTTAACCAAGTCTGGATAAATAGCACAGAAGTGAACAAGCAGATTACTCTCTTGACTTCTGCAGTAAACCACCTCAAAGCCAATGTTAAGTTGGCTTCAGACTTAATTAGCCTGCCTGCCACTGTAGAGGGACTTCAGAAGAATGCAGCTTCCATTGGCAATACTTCAGTGCCCATCTTCTATGGAGGTAATACAGAAAACTGTGGATGATCACAAGAAAACCATAGAAATACTGAAGAGTGATATGAATCAGCAACTTTTTTAGGTGACCAGTGGAAGCAACCACATCATTCCATCACATTCAGATATATCAGAACTGGATAATAAAATCCACAGTGGGAATTTGAAACAGGATATCCTGTACCTTCACTACTCTTTAGAGGAGGTAAAGAGTACCCTAGCAAGATACCAGAGACAGACTGATCTTAAATTCGAGAGGATGAATGAGACAGTCAGTAATCTTACCCAGTCAATGTGATGGAAGCTATCTGGTTGCTGTGAGCAAGGTAGACGAGAGAGGGAGCCTGTCCTTTAGCACCATGAATGCTAGAGCTGCCACTCTGAAAAGAGTCTTTGGATGAAATGAGCAACAGAACAGATACAGCAAAAACCCAAAACATAAAGAAAGAAGATAGCTCAGATACTCAAGTATCCAAGCTAAAAGAGAATCTGCAGCTGATCAGTGCTCCCACAAACAAACCTGAGAGCAACAGGCCTCCAGAGAACGCTGATAAAGAAGAAGTACAGAGTTTCACGTCAAAGCCATCAGCGTTGCCAGTATTTTCACAATCTCTTGGAGACCAAATTGAGAAAGATGCCCCGCTAAGACCTATCGTCATACCAGGAATTTCTAGCATGGAAGATCTTCAAGATTTATTCAACATGGCTGGTCAGGATGTGGATGGGAAGCTGACCTACCAGGAAACCTGGAACTCCCTAGGTTCTGCTGTGCCAGAACCAAAGAACTCGAGAGCATTTGATTCTGACGGAGATAGAAGATACTCATTCTTGGAGCTAAAAGTAGCTTTAGGTGTCTAGCCTCATCAGGCATATTTTAAAATGAATATATATCCTCAACTACCTAATGTCTACTCACCTAACAAAAACAACCCTTTTACTTATCCTATCAATTCTCCAGTCTTCAAAACGACTATAGGAGACACATTGCCACCTTTAACTTATTTGTAGAACTATATAAAACTTTTTTAAAAAAATCATTTTACTTATAATGATGTTCAGAAATCCATGATTTCCTGAAACCCGTAAGATCTTACATTTTTTATATTGCCAGAAAAAAAAGTAAAATCCTCTTTTTTTTCTGTTTGTAAATAATTCAAATGTAAGAAATAATTGTTCATGTTTTGTAAGAAGTAGAAAAATGGTTTTAAACAGGATGTGAACAAATGACTTGCTATTAAGCATTGCTAATCTGATCTGGGTAGCAGCTAAAACTATACTCACATCTCCTTAAGGCATCCCCCGAGGGCCTAGGTGCTACTATGGGGTTTGGCCTGGTGGCCAAGGGAATAGATTCAGGGACTGGACACAGGGGACAGTGTTGACTCCAGGCCCAGGAGAGTAAGATTCTGGTTCTTTGTTCCTATCCCTTCAGCTAATACCAACCAGTGAATCAAAGACATCTCATTGGGGATTTCTCTCATTTTTAATCCTATTTCAGGGTTCATGGCCATAAGAAGTTATCTGGTAGGGAGTTATATCCCCTTACCGCCACCCCCCTTCCCCTAAGTGAGCTAGATTATCTGTCCCCACCCACCCAAGTCTACCTTAAAGCTGTAGATGGCTCCACCTCTGATACCAGCTCCATTCTGAATGGCAGGGCTGAAAGTTTCTTAGCACCTGGCTTAGACTGGCCACCCAAGAGTTTTCGAGGAGCGCTATGCCTCTAATTTTGACCTAGGAAATTCTACCCCTTGAGATTTTTACCAGGGGCCTATCCAAGAACCTAATATGTTTTTCTGTGGTCTAAGGCCAAAAAGGTTATAAGATGAAAGAAAGCTAACCACGTATCAAGTCATAATCAATTCTGTTATCATTCTTTGCTCATAAGTAGCTAGAGGCTATCTGTCCAGAGGTTGCTAAATGGCAGCAGGCAGGTCTGGAGGAGGGGCCTTTATGTGATGGCAAGTTTCTTCCAGTCTAATATAGGCAAGTGCAATTCTTTTCCTCCCTTTTAAATAATTCTGTGGACCTTGCACTGAAGGTCCATGGGCTGGAAGGTTTAATACCTCCATGTCACCTGTATGCTTAGTCTGGATTTGCTGTGTTGTTCCTAGAAGCAGTCGTTGGGCAACTCAAAAGGAAAAAAACTTTGCAAAACTTAACTTGGCTATAGGTCAAGTCAGGGAGAAACTAAAGAAGCTTTCATGACAAACCTTTAGTAGAGCTCATTTCCATTTTAACTTTCTGTCCAAGTTGCCCTGTCAGTCATGGATGCAATCCAGCACCCTTAAAAGTTAAAGGACTGTTTTTTTTTTTCCTTAACATGATGTTCAGCTTGGTGTTGGCTAACCTTAATTTTCTTTCTAGAAGTATTAAAATTTAGTTAAAGCAAGATAAAGTCTTTTCCCATGTTTGTGTCTGTTTACCACATTATGAGCTATGCTTTTCTCAAATTTTTTCAATATTTCCCTTGTCCATCTGAGCCATTTCACTCTCCTGGAAAGGTTAAATAGAGTATAAAATTAGCCTGGCACTTTAGGTAACTTGAAGACAAATCTTCCTCTCTAATGCTGTTTTCTATCCCAGCCCCGACACCTTTTAAAAATACATACACCCTTAAAGATTTTGTAACAACCAAATAAAATTCTAGCAATAAGTTGAAAAAATATATCTATATATGTTAATTTGAATGTATGTCAGAGGGAACTTATAAAAGGAAAAAAATAGCATTTCCAAGATAATGCCTAAAAATGCCATTACATGTAACTTTTGCATAATACCTTTTTTTAAAAAGCTGGACTTCATACTACAAGCATCTATTTATTGAATGAATGAATGTCACATCTTGATAATGGATTTTCATGGTCTGTAGGGTTTCAAAGAATAATCAACCAGCATCAAGACCTAAACTCTATTTTTTAATTTCTATACTCTCATCTGAATAGTTATATAAGTTATAAGTAATTTATAGGACTCTGCTTTTCTCTGTGGTGGTGTTCAGTAATGAGAATTTTGCCAGTCTTTGCTGTCCATACTCCATGCTTATCAACACTTCTTGTGCCATACAGAAATCAACTATAGGAGTCCGGCAAGCGGGAATTCATTTTCCTGCTCGGACCAAAGAGAAAAAAAATCTTTGTAAATTAGGTCAACAGGACCCAAATCAAATTGTATCCCACAGCATTTAATAATTTTGTTTTTACATGGCTCTTTTTTTTTTTCATAATTCAAATGAAATCAAGCTAATTAGCAAAGGACAAGTTTATCAATTTTATCAATTTTTTTTTTTTTTACAGCTTTAACCACTAGGCTAAAGGAAAAAAAAGTGGTGATGCTGGGAAGAGACACGAGTAGAAACAAAGTGAAATGAGCTCGCTCTTGCTTCACGCTTCTGATACCAATGATGTGAAAAACCAACCAAACAATAGAGATCACAGTCTCGCTATTACCTCCTCCCATTTGTATTGAATAGCTGGTGCTAAATATAATTTTTCTGCTAACACCGAACACTACACACCCTGTGAAGGAACTATACAGTATGATACTGTGTCATTTACTCTGAACCTTCTAGTAAAGGCTCGGCCATTGAGGAGCAAACACGTATTGCCTTGGGTGGGGTGTTTATTTGTGCTGTGGTTACCAAATGTCCTCTACTGTCCAAGGCACTGTGAAGACATTTCTTAGAATATTATCATTAATGGCCTTAAGCAATATGGGCCTTAACTCTATTCTGGACATGAAAGGAAAGTGTAATGTGAAACAGCTACAGTCCACTCGGTAACTCTCTTGTTACTTGCACCATCAAGGAAAGGGAATACTATCCTGACCTTTCAGTTTTGGACCTAAGAATCTGTTTGATGCTCTCTGATTACTCAGTTAACATTACAGTAGTGGAAACCCTCAGACTTCATGGAGCATCTTTCAGCCACCTCCTAGTGGTGGGACGCTGGATACCAGTCACCACAGCTTTACTACCCAGAGCAAGTGTACATGCACATGCACACACACACACACACAACAAAAATACTGGACAACAAAATACTGGAAATCTTCAGCCAGCTACTCAGAACTAACATATGGTGGAGAGTCATTCCAATGTCCTGAAACATCCTTCTAAGACCTGGTTGAATTTACTAATCATATAAAAGGAAGAGTTTAGGCCAGCATTAAAACTATCTACCAGTCCAGAGAAAGAAGGTAGTTTTACTTATTTATTTTTACTGCCAACCCTATGTATAACACTAATGGGAAACAGGTAAATATAAATGAGAATTCTCAGCTTATCTCCATACTTGATTTTAGTTGATTTTTAAGTTATTTTCCCAAAACTTTTAAACAAAATTGTTTAAAAAAACAGCAAAGTGGCATAGTTTCAATTCCATTAAGCCAGTTTTTGTGAACTACCTGCTGTATTTTTAGCAGAATATCAACTATGGGAAATATACATGAGGTATGAGGCCCTGCCTTAAGCAGCTTACAGAACCAGATGGAGATAAAATTGAGATAAAAGCACACAGACAAGGCACTCCCTATTTAAGTACTGAATGATATTGTATAATAAGAATAATGATAGCTCCTATTTATTGAACATCTTCCATAGTTCAGGGACTAAGCTAGGTGTTTTACATATACTCCGTACAACTTAGCAAAATATGCACTAAGGTAGAGATTTGGAGTTTTTAAGTTATAGGTGTTCAGTGGTGAGGGGGCTCCATGAAGAATTTGAGCTGGTAGGCTTGGGTAAAGATGAGGAATGTCATTCTAAGAAAGGATGCTATATAAGAAAAACCCAGTGGTGGCCATATATATTGGCCTGCTTGGATAGGAGTATTTGGAGCAGTGGAAAGGCACAGAGGATGGGAGACAGTTTTATCCTTTGCCTTTGTCAGAGGTGTTATCATCATCGGAAATGCTGGGGACTTTGTTGAGTGCAGTTTCTGTGGAAAGCCAGGGCAGAAGCCATGCAAATAAATCAGTTTAGCCTTAAAAAGAAATGTCTGAAAGGAGTTAACACTTCTGCTGGGTATGACACCTACTTGGAATTTGAAAGTGAGGAAGTTGGTGAAGAGAAGAATGTGGGACCACTGGATAAGGACCAGTGATTTGAGCAATCATGCTTGCAGAAGACTTGCAACAGTAATGGAAGAATAGCAATGTCAATGTCTGATGGGTAGACTTTGCTGGGGAGATTAAGGAGGTAATTTTACAGCAATCAATACATGGATAGGTCTGGGGGTAAAGGAAGTGAAATGACTCTCCACCATCATCCTTAGTTCCCAACTTCATTCATTTACCACTTTGAGTATGCGGAGGAGGAAGGGAGAGAACATAAAGAAAACATGGGGAAGAGATACAGCCATGAATTAATAAGATGAGAGGTTCCAGAATGGGGTCAGGGAGAGGAAAAGGAACTGTGTTCCTTCAACATGGACACCAGGGTCCTTTAAATGAGGATATGGGTAAGAACTAAGCCCTCTTGAGCCATAAAGTCCAATATCCTTAGTGTAACATTCAAATCCCTCCCAAACACATTTCCAGTTTTATTTCCCAATTCTCCCTTTCATATAATCTCAAATGCACCCTGTATTTCCCCAGTTTCCCCACTCTTTACTCTCCACCTAAAATGCTTCACTAACACCTATCAATGTCAATCTTTTTTTAGGGGTCAAACTATATGCTACTTCTCTACAAAGTTTTCTTGTTTCCTCAATTGGATCCCTCTTCCCTGCTCAGACTGAACCATGTATTATTATCTATCACAAAGCTGCATATCATAAGTATTTATAGCTAATCCTTAAATAACTCCTCTCCTAGATTATAAGATCCTTGAGGGCAGGAGCCATGCCTTCCTCTTTTCTGTATCTGCTAATATGCATTTATTTTTAAAGAAGCTTTAGATTATATAAATATTACATAAAAAATATAGAGGATTCCCATATGCCCACCTCCATCCCACCCCACACTTTCCCACATTAACAACATCCTTCACTAGTTGTTACAATTGATGAACACATATTGAAGCACTGCAACTAACGGTGGACTATAGTTTACATTATACTATACATTCTATCCCACACAATTTTGTAGGTTATGACAAAATATGTAATGGTCTTTATCCATCATTGCAATGCCACACAGGACAATTCCAGTGTCCCAAAAATGCTCCCATATTACACCTATTCTTACCTCTCCCTCCCTTCAGAACCTCTGGTGGCCACTGCCTTTATATCAATGATAAAAGTTTTTCCATTGCTAGAATAATAATAACTCTATAATAGAACAATAAGTCTATTTAAGTCCATTGTTCATTCCCCAGTCTTGAGGATTTGGGGATGGTGATGCCCACTCTGTTTCTGAGAGGAGGCGTAGGTCTCATGGGGAAGATGGGTGGAACTATCTTGCTTGCAATTACAGACATTCTCTGTTCCTTGGGATGGGTGTTGTCCATCATCATCTCCTTGTTAGTTGCCCTGGGTGAGTCCAGTAAACTGGAGAGTAGGTTTTGCAACTCTGCTGAGATTCAGGGCTTAACTGCTACTATGCTTTGAGTCTAGTAGATGTCTAACAAATGGCAGCTAAATTCAATTAAGTTCCTGAGCTACTGATAATTCCAGGGAAAGAGCAATAATAACTTTAACTCTGCAAGGGCAGGGACTCAGACTCTCTTAACTGTTTTATCCAAGGTACCTAAAACAATGCCTGTCATAAGGCTCATGCTCAATAGGTACTGAAAGAAAGAATGAACCAATGAACAAAGATCTGCATCTCCTGTCAATAATGAACAGAGGCTCTTGGAAGCAGCCATAAATGGAATACCATTTAAATAACAGCTTTCGATCCCCAAATGCCTTGTGTCCACATTTCCACTCCGCAACATGCAGGGACTGCCTTACTTCACAGCTATGGCTTTTCAAAAACCATTATGTTTTATTTTTGTACTGAAGTATAATGATGTAAAGTGCACATTCTAAGTGCTTAGAAGTCCTATGCATGTCTACATAAGCATACACTTTTGTCACTACCATCCAGATCAAGATATAGAACATCCCAGCACGCCAGCAGGCTTTCTTGTGTGCCTTCCCAGTAAAACCACCTCTACCACTACAGATTACATTTGCCTGTAAAAAAAAATGATGCCTTAATTCCTTAAGGACAAAATGACCATCTTCTCCATGCTTTGGAATCGTCATTTCAAGGTGGCTGGTATCACAGGCTTGTGCTTAATAAACCCTAGGCCCCTGCCAGCCAGGCCTATTCACATGTGTGTTAATAAAGGATAAGGGAGGTAAGAAAACAAAACTAAGCCATTTGTTCCACCTTAGAGAAGGATGTAGCAGACCCAGAATCTAACTGTTCCTTGAGCCAGGGTTTCTCTGGAGCCGCACAAGGGAGCTAAAACCAGGGTGTGAGCTGGTTGGATCGGAATGGCCACTGTGGTGCAAGGCCTCAAGGACTTGTCCTAAACACACCCTGCCTCCCCCAAACACACCCAGACAAGACTGGGCCTTTCCCTGCAGATAAAGAACACCTGTTTCACAAGCAGAAGTGGAACATCTTATTACTTCCCCCAGAAAGCTGATGCTTTTAAGCAAAGAACACCTGGTTCATTTCATTATTGTTATTGATGAGGAAAATGCTTTATGATGATGATTATTGTATGTGAAAGCCCATTGCTCTGAGATTTTATTAAAACAACCTTGAATGAGAATAGCATTTACCTTCTTGAATTCAGGAAAAGATTTTTCTTTAAGTTTCAGAGAGGTTCCTGATGATGGTTCAGCTAATGCAGAATGAATGTGCAGGTACAGATTTTGGTGCATGAATCAATATTTCATATCAAATTACCTGAACTCTTCTGTGAGTTACTAGTTTTCTATTCCCCATGGGGATAGGAAATGAGTACTAATGTAATTCAGTTCTCAGGCACTGCCAACAGTCAAAGGAAGCCTGTAGAGTTAGCTTTGTTACAGCATTTAAGTGAGGACCAATGTTTTTTATAGTCAAATTCAGCTCTAAACTTTTGAGAAGTATCAGTCTGTCCCTTTAGGGGATGTTCTAATAATGAATGTCATATTTAAATGAGTGTTATTTTGGTAACCTCTGAAAGAGTAGTTGTTGTTGTTTTTTTTCTAGAGTGTCCACAAAGGTGATATTTTATTAAGTGAGCTGAAAAGATAAGATTCATAGGTTGATAAAGCACCAACTCCACAGATCCTTGTATAATTACATAAAAGCAAGTATCACTTAGTAAGGCAGCAATCACCTCTTGTGCTTGGGAATCAAGACAAGTGCTCATTTCAGCTTCATGAACTGCTGCAAGTCCTGAAATCTTTCTGCCTCACTGCCTGGAGAAAGCGATCAGTGCAAAAAGCCATTCTCTCAATATAGAGCCAGAACACAGAGAAAAGACAACCTGGGGGAAAGTTTCTCAACGTTTTTTTAAAGAAAATCATATGCAATCAAAATTAAACTATTGAATCTCATTAAAAAAGAAGCTATAACCTACAACCTCAATACTGTTGAAATGCATTTATCATTTGAAAAAGTTCTAATTTATTCTAGGCAAAGAATCTTTTCACCCATAAGCATATTCCCCAAGCTGTAAAAAATAATGAGTTGCAGCAACCAGCTTCATACTGTGAATAATACATTAATGATCGGCTAGTCACATTGTAGAAAGTAAAATATATGATAGAAGAAAGAAAAAAATGGTGTTGCATAATTATATTGGTTCGTATAAAAAGGAACTTCTATAACCAGTCTGAAAATTAGGAGATGATTTCTGAGGAGATTCAAAAATACTGAGAATGCAGCAAGCCACAGATTCTGGTCTCTGCCAGTGCGCCTTCTTTTGGAAGTAGATAAATAAAGCCAGTATGGTGCTTAATTTGGACCTTTTGAATCTAATCACTAAATTGAACCCTGTAGTCTCAAGATAAATACAATTTATATGAGTTTGTTTCTTCTGGACAATATTGATAAGCACAGAAGATCTAAAGAATCAGTAATGAAGACTGGTTACAAGTAGGCCGCAAAACCAAACACACCTAGATTTAAATCTCAGCTTTCTCACCTACTAGCTATATAACCTTGGGAAAATCACTGATACATAAGACTTGGTTGCTTCATCTTTAAGGAGGGGTTATACTGTGCAACCCATGAGAAATGAATGCTGAGTGATCAACATAAGGCCTGGTCTATAATGAGTGCCAACGCAGTCTTGCTACTACTACCACTGCTATTACTACCACCACTACTACTACCATTATTATTATTATTACCATCATCAGTGATTCAAAATTTTATCCTGGATATGCACTAAACCAATAGTGTTTTCAAGTTGCTATCCCACTCCAAAAGTGGTGGGACTTTCATTGTGAGAGAAATTTTTTAAAGTGCTATGTGGAATGAAAAATTCCACGTTATTGCCTACTATAGGCCACCTAAATCTGCTAAGGAAATAGAGCTTAAATCTTATCAGAATCACACAGGAGACAGCAGAAACTCCTTACAAAGCCTTGGCTGGGACCATTCCAGGGCATTCCAGGCAACAAGGTTGCATAAAGGGAACCCCAGGGAGAAAATTCAGGGATAGGGCAGTGAAAACTAGGAGCACTCGAACAGCTGGATTTTCTGACCAAGCTTCTGTATTTCTTTGCCATTTACATGGAATTCAACTTTAATTTTTTTCTCCCCTACAAAATTCACAACTTCAGGCTCTTTCATAATACAGGTATACCTAAATTTTTGCAGTCATTTCCATTCTAATTCTCACATCGTTACTTTTTAATAGAAAAGAAAGTATTAAAGTCATTTTGACTATCCGTATTTCTCCTTCTCTGAATGGAGTCTTTCCGTTTTTACCTATTACCTTGTATTTATCTATATATATGACTATCACAAGCAAAATGTACAAATTGGTTACTTATTTCCATGTAAAATTCTACTAAACATGTTAATAGGACTATAAACAATAAAGTTACTCTATAGTTACTATTTTTAAATAGTCACATGCTTTGTTGTTTTAATAAAAGTAATTTATTTAAATTATTCTACTAGTATTAGACATTAGGATTGTTTAAGTTCTGTTTTGTATTCGCCATAATTCATGTGTATGCATATATATCTTTTGCTTTAGTGTAATTCTTCTCTCAGGACAAATTCATAGATTCATAGAGGTTGGAGGGACAAAGTATATGAACATACTTATGATTACTATTGTGTATCACCACACTGCTTTCTAAACAGGTTATACCAGTATACCCTAATAATAAGAAATTTCAAATTCTTCATTGAATTCTGGGAGATGAATTAAAAGATATTATATGTTAGTCCAAATTGCTGATCTAAGAGATAAAGCAATTAAATCCCAGAGAGATTGTTTTGCTTAAGGTTGCAAAATTGCTTAATGGCAGAATTAGATGTCAAACTCAGGCCTTTTGACTCCCACTTTGGGGCCCTCACTTTATCAAATTATCCTTAGATTCTCCCTGGCCTCAGAAAGAATGCCAGCCACAAGCCAACAAAGAAGGAAAAGGGAATGGGGCAAATGAAAGCTATGGAAGTAATCAGAAAATATGCAAGACGATAGACGTGGGGAAAAGATAAAAAGGAGGATACAATAAGGAGAAGCGATAAAGATAAATTCTGTTCCAGAAAGCATGTTTGCCTATTTGGGAGTGTCCATGACAAGGGAGCTTACCGACTAGGAGATAGCATGATATTTAAAAGTTGCATGTCAAGGGATTATAGTAGACTTGGTCATCCACAGTTCCCAGCAGAGCCTACCTTTTGATTGGCAATAATAAGTGTTATGCCATACCTTTCTAAAGTCCTTTATAGCTTTCAAAGTACTCCTACACATAAGGTAAGGAAGCCAGGCCAAGCATCATTTTCCTGTTTTACAGATGAGAAAAATGAGGTTTCAGAAAATAAAGTTCCCATTAAGCTTAACTAGAAAAGCCAAGTTTGGAACTTCAATCTTGACTTCTAAATTAAGGTTCTCCCATATTGACGTAACTTTTCTTAACAAGTAAGACGAACTTACTAATAATAAGCAATAAATTATTACTTGAACTTGCTAGCTTTTTGGAACTTCTTATCTAAGTTGTTTTTCTTTTTCTTTAACTGACCTAGAAATTTTAAATACCACAAGTTTGGCTTCTAGCTTTGCCTCAGGCAAGTCAATTCATCCTTCCAAAATTGTTTCTTCCTTTCTGAAATGAGAAATTTGGGATAGTTGGTCTCTAGGGTCCCTTCCAAAAGTTAGTACTTGATGTTATGTGTACTTTTTTTTTCTTCTTTTTGGAAAAGTTTTTAATCAACTATATACATAATTAATTTGACCAAAATGAAAAGAAAAAGAGATATTTTGTAAATGTGTCATGGGTGACAGAACCCTACTTTTTGTAGAGGACCTTAATTTGAATAAAGTCATGAGTTTTTCAGTAAATTTCCACTGAGTTTTCTAGCAATTTCCCTGGGGAATGGGTTAGATAGATAGATGGTGTTTGAGTTTGTCCATGATTTCCTTCATCTTATTGGCCAGAATCACCATCACAGTTCACAAGGGCCTCATGGGTACAACATCAAAAAACACATGTCGCTCTCCTGCACTGAGTAGTGGAACTTGGAGATTGCCTTATAGAAAAATTCTTCCTCTGCATTTGGAAACATTAGCTCATCTTTCTTTTGGTTGCCCCATTTCTTTTTAGAATTGTTTTTTCCTGCTTCCACAAATGTCTAACTAATCAGAAGGTAGCAGCAACACTTCCTACATGGCTTGCTCATTTTGTGTGCCTCAGCCAGTTCTTTCTGAAGTTGCTGGTGCATGGGCAAGGAGATCTGCAGAGGGACATTAATGACTCTTTCACTTAGCAGCAAGCCCACAGGCCTGGTGGTGCCATTTAAAAGCTTGCCCAGCTGTTCAATCATGCTCTTTTCACAGTTCTTCTCCCAGAAGCTTAGAATCAACTCTTTAATTTGTTCAGCACACTGGGTACCCTTTCGTTCAGTTAAATTTAAAATACTTATGAAACCAAAAATCTCATCATCATCAACATCCACCTCATCATCGCTGTCTTCTGAAACACCTGTTTGCGTAGTCCCACTCCCGATGCGGCTCTAAGAGATCTGTTAGCTCTGCAGTATTCACAGGAGCCTTTAGGAAGAGCTGATGCAGTCATTTCTTAATTCCATCATAATCGTTACCAGAGATGGTGAAAGCTTCAAACTCAATATTCACTTCCTCATCAACCCTGTCATCTTCATCGTCTTTGTTACTGTCTTCATCATCTTCATCCTCATCCTTGACTTCCTCTTTTCCTTCTTCCTCTTCGCACTGAGCCAGGGCACCTGGCGGCCACAGGTCCCCACTCCCCTGTCATGTGTACTTTTTTTTTACAAAATTATTTCATACAGGTCATTTTCTTAGGTAAAACTCTACATTTCAAGCCTCCCTTAAAAAGCAATTTCAAATGTCAAAAACGGCACAAAGAACAACAGTAAAAATGGATATACATTCTAATGGCTGAACAAAGTTTATCTTCCCTATCAAAACAGGCAAGCGGATGACAATCCTGCTTCCATTTCAGAAAGGTTTCAAGCTAACCAAAAAGCAAAAAAGAAGCATGGTATCAGGGACATACTCTGTAGCTATGTTTGCTGAATTTTGAAAAGCACAAATAATGAAAGAATGTGCCTTCATTCAGATCAGATCCAAAAGGTCTACAAGAATTGGGAAAAGTGTTCAGTTTAGCAGGTACTTTTCATATTGCAGGTTGTCACCTGCATATTTTTTAAACATAATAAAATAAATTAGAATAAAATTGATCAAAGTACATTATAGAATGCAATACATATGGTATGGCTGGGCTGGTTATTAAGGTGCTTTCTCTCACCTTCCGAGCTGAGATTCTACAAACCATATTTCTGTTGGCTCTTAGGAGCTGGTGCCTTGTTGATTTCAGCCTCTAGGGAACACTAGGGGAGGATTCAAAGCTCCAAGAACAAGACGGGACTTGCTCCTTTTGTAGCCAGATTTTCTCTAGGCTCTTGCTAAGCTACAAAAAATGAATTTTGAGTGCAAGCCAGTTCAGTTGGGCCAGTAACTTATTAAGGAACTGAGAGAAGAGAAATGGGAGAAAATAACAGATTATGGGTCCCAGGTAGAGAGAGGAAAGGGGCTGAAAAGAGATTAAAAGGGCTGATTTAGAGACTACAAATCCCTTTACAGACTACAAATGCCCAGGTTTACTTGTGTGCTGATCCAGGCAGGGGGAGAAAAGGCAAGAACAGGGCTGGTTTGGATTTTGTGCTTGCTTTTTAGACCATTAGTTATTCTGCCCCTTTAATAATGTTGGGGGAGGAATTCCAGCTGTTTGCTGTTTTGAATGTTTACCCCACATCTCAATCCCTGGGGAGCGCCCAATGACAAGGCCCCTGGAGAATATCTGGGGCTTCTCCTTGATTCAGGAGGAAATCCTGTTCCGAATGGGGGTTCTCACAAGGTTTTTCCAGCAGCCACCTTGTGGGGTATCCATGGCCACGTGGGCTTTTTGCCAG
>JAQZBX010068461.1:0-15747 GCA_029593785.1 Cabassous unicinctus | reverse complement strand
CTGATAGCTCATCTGGCCCAAACCTTGCTGGTATTGAGACTTGCTTGAGCCAGGCTGCCTGGTAACTGGTGCACAGGGGTTTCCCAGTAAAAAATATTCCATGACTGTGTCAAAGTCAAAGTGACTTCCCCAGGGCAGGAGATGCACTTGGGGACTCTTCTATCTCAATGCTCAAAGAAATGCATCATCTGCATCTTTTTAAGTAAAAACCTGGCCTTAGGAATTGTTTGCCTGTTGGCCTCTGCCTTGGCCATCAGCCAGCTATGGAGTGATCTGTCTTTCTCCTTGTATGTAAATAGAGGAGGAGCTTGGGGTCTTTAGTGTTCCTAGGCAATCAATTATCTCTCTTTCTCTCTTTTTTTTTTTCTTTTTCTCCCATGAGAGTGGCCACTCAGACCCCATATTACTCTTACCAACCAGCTTGGCCTTTCTTTTCATCCCTCTCTTTTTTCCATGTATTGATGAACACTTTTATTTTTTCCAGTTTTTGTGACTAAGAACAAAGTTGCCTAAATAATTGTTTACAGGATTTTGTATGGAAATAATTTCCATTCACTTGAGTAAATATGTACAAGCAGGGTTACAGGACCATTTCTTAAGTGTATGATTTACTTTCTAAGAAACTGACATTATCTTCCAAAGTAGACGTATTGTTTTTTATTCACATGAGTAATAAATGTGAGTTCTTGTTCTGCATTCATGCCACTATTCAGTATTCACATTTTTTTCCAAGCTAATTTGTTGTGGTACCTGAGGTACTAATTTGCATTTCATTCATGACTATGTTGAGCTTTTCTTCATATATTATTTCTTACCCATATATATTTTTTAAAGGTACTATTTAGCCAATTTTAGTTGGAATGTTTATATTCTTAGGGTTTAGTTTTAAGGGTTCTTCATGTATTCTGGATACAACTCCTAATTAGATATGGGGTCTACAAATATATTCTGTAAATCTGCTTGTCTTTTCTAACTGTCTTTGTCTAAGCAAATGTCCTTAATTTTAATCAAGTCAAATTCATTAGTTATTGTTGTTGATGTTGTTTTGGTCTTCCTTGTCCTCTTGAGAAAAAAAAAAAAGTATTGTTTGAGTCTCCAATCAATTAAAATTTGAGTTACAGTTTCCAGTTTGTACTCCCTTTCAGGACCCTCTTTGACATTTCATGCAGTATTGGAGATAATTTGTCATCCCCACTGACCACACTCATCAACAACCCTCTCTCTGTCTAGGGCAGATTTTTAATGAGGGGCCCATGGACCCCAAGGGGTCCATTGAAAGATTTCATGGGGTCTGTGAACTTGAATTAATTTTGAATAATCCTCAAATTTAAAGACATGCTTATGCTGTTTCAAAAACTATCTGCCACATTCTGAGAAGGGGTCCGTGGTTTTTACCTGACTGGCAAAGTGGTCTGTGGAACAAAAGAGGTTATGAATCCCTGGTCTAGGGTGTCTCAATTGATCTTGGGGATGAGTATGTTCTCACCAGCATGAGTTTGGCTGGATTCTATATCAATATGTGATTGATTGTTTGAACACTTATTGTTGAAAAACCCATATTTTCTCACCAAATTGTCTTAGCATATCTGCAGAAAATCTTTTGTCCATATATGAAAGCCTACAGGGACCACAACTCTGAACATGCTTATAAAGACCTACTAAATGCCTGATGATTTCAGACCTGTAATTCACTTGGTATATTAGGCAAAGTGTCCATGGTAGTGACATAAATGGGGATGAGACTTAGAACACAATTGCCCTTCCATATAGCTCTGCTTGGGATCTGACAATGGCTGAGAAAATGCTGGGAAGACCTAGGGAAAGAGGATGATGAGGGGGAGTCCACAGGGTGCCTGGTCAGTGGCCACCACCCAGGACTGACACCTTTTGCTGAAAGGCACAGAGTCTACTGATCCCCAGATCAGAGGGAAAAGAAAATGAGAATAAGCTATGATTTTGTATATGCAATTGTCTGGGCTTATGTGTATTCCAGGCAAGGTATTATGGTATCAATACCTACAATGGGGAAAAGTAAGAGCCAAAGAAGCTACCACTAGGCAATATTGTTTGATAAGAATTGTTCCAATTCTCACAATTCCCATGGGGGGCAGAGAACTGGGCATTTGATATGCAGAAAGAGGAGGTGGAGCCCTCCAGGGAGGGGGCTGTGTGGCCCCTGTAGGGTGACTGCCTGGGCTTGATCTGCAACTGATGTGAGACCCTCTCACATCCTGCTGGTAGCTCACCTGGCCCAAACTTTGCTGGTAGTAGGGATAAGGGAAGTGCCAGGACCCCACCCCACCTTCAGCAGAAACCCACAGCTTTAAGAAAATAAACTCCTCAATCCCTGGTCCCTCTCTACCCTCCTTCCTCTCCCTTTCTCCATGGAATCCATGTCAAGAAGATAAGCACCCCAGGTGGCCCCTTTGAATTGAAATTTACAACTCTATACAGATAATGACTCTTTTCCTCCCTAATGGCCTTCTGCTTTTAGAAAGGTAAGCTAACCTTGCTTCTCTGCCTTTGTAACCCTGCCTGCCCACTTGCTCAGGAATTTGTCTGCCTAGTGTACCTATATAAACTTATGAAAATCAGAAAACAGGACTCAGAATTTGGAGAGTGAACTCTCCTCTGGGCCCATATGTAATAAAACTTTGTTCATCCATGCTCCCAAGAGAGCTGTTTGGGTTTCTTTTGGCTGGCCACAACATTTGGTTCCCTGACCAGGAAAGACCCAATCAGCAGGCCCATTGTGCCTCTGGCCTGGGGCTGATGGGCATGGCAAATGGTGATCTCTGAGTGAGCAAGGTGGGTGCCACCTGTCCTCTTGATGGGACCTCTTTCTGAGGTGGTCCCTGCAGGCCGCATCCCTACACGCCAGCCTGACCCAGTGGGGAGGTGAACTGAACAGTGCCAGAAGACTCTGGAAAGGTAAGGCCCCAGGTGCCAAGCCCTCAGTCAGGCCCATCTCCAGATGGAAGAGGAGACTGATCACCTCCTGAAGTCTCAAGTACCAAGATTCCAGAATAGGGCAATCCCTGTGGGAGGGACTGTATAACTTCTGAGTGACTGTGTGAGTTAGTGAGGATGGCAGAGGCTTGCACCTGCTGTACCAGTCTGTGACTCCAAAGTGTTATGCTACGGAGTCCGCTTGGGCCCTAACCTGTTTTCCATGGTTACATCATATGGCATAACAGCCACCCTGAAACTTACCCGAGTGCCTTAGCTAAGATGAGCCTAAGTTCACATGAGAGACATGGACAGGCGGGCAACTCAGTGGCCTTGAAAGAGGTGACCTCTTCCTTTGTTGGTCTTGTGCCACTGATGCAGGATATGGGTTCATCACAGTGAAAACCTACTCACTTAAACTGCATGCTCAAGAATTTCAAGAAAGGTTTTTCCAGAGATTATGGTATCCAGATGAACCCTGGCACCCTCTGAGCCTTATATGAAGTAGAGTGGCCCACATTTAATGTTGACTGACCCTCAGAAGGGACCTTGGATATAGCCAGGGTCTGTGCAGTGTGGCTGGTGGTCACAGGAACTCCTGGCCACCCTGATCAATTTTCCTACATCAACGCTTGGTTGGATATAGCCCATACTCTGCACCCTTGGTTTTGATGGTGCAATAGAAAAAAGGGACAGAGCAGGGTCTTCGTTGCACAGGGAATGGGGCTTCAGAAGCCAGTCATTCATCAAGGGTCCTCAGAGGAGGACCCACCACTACCCTACCACCATATGCACCAGCTGCTCTAGCCTCTCCTGGCCTTGGTCTGCAGGCACATCTCCCAGAAACACCCCCACCTTCAGTATCTCCTCCTAGCCTTGGAATGCAGGCAGATCTCCCAGCAACACCTCCACCTTTGGTCCCTCTGGGAACATTAACCACCTCTGAGGAAAGCCCTGCAACCCAACTAGCAAGGAGACTCCAGTCAGTACAACCTGCCTTACAGGCTCCCCTCCGTGAAACACAGGACCCAGCCCAGATTGGCAAGAATGGTATCATCCAACCTGGGAAGTCTGTATTATACAACCAGCCCTTCACAACTACAGACCTCTTAAACTGGAAGCACCACACCCCCTCCTACTCAGAAAAGCCCCAGGCCCTTATTGATCTCATGGAATCCATTTTCCAATCCCATTGTCTTACTTGGTATGATTGCCACCAACTCCTCCTGACTTTGTTTAATATGGAGGAGAGATGATGAATTCTGACAAAAGCCTGAAAATGGCAGCAGGAGCAGGTCCCTACTGGTGCCTTAAACCCAGAAGATTGGGCATGAGAAGTGGCACCAGAAGCCCAAATGAACTGGGACTTCAACACAGAACAGGGACTGGCTGTACTGCAGCAATACTGGGAAGTGCTCCTCCAAGGGGTCTGAGAGGGGGCAAAATGACCCACAAACATGACAAAGATGACTTTAGTTACTCAAAAGCCCAATGAGTCTCTGGGAGAGTTTTATGAATGACTTTGTGATGCCTTCAGATTCTGCACTTCTTTTGACCCAAAAGCTCTGGAAATCCAGAAGATGGTGAATGCCACCTTTGTTGCACAGGCAGAAATGGACATTAGAAGAAAGCTCCAAGAATTAGAAGGGTTTGCAGGCATGAATATCTCTCAACAACTGGAAGTCGCCAAGAAAGAATTCATCAATCAAGATGAAGCCACAGAATGAGAAGCCAAGAAGTGAGTAAAACATCAAACCTCCCTACTAGCAGAAGCTTTAGGAAATCCTGACCCCACCAGATGAGAAGGACCACCTCATAAAGAAGGGACAAGTTCCAGAAGGGTGCCTCTTGCCAGAATCCGATGTGCTTACTGCAAAGAGAGTAGACACTGGAAAAATGAGTGCCCCTAAAAGACTCAGGCACATAGAGGGAATATTTCTAAAGGGAAATAGCGACCTGAGCCACAAGAACCTCTGCTTGGGTTGGCAGGACTCAACCCTGAATATGGGTGACCAGGCTCACTGGAATTTGAACCCCATGAGCCCAAGGTCAAACTACAAGTCAAGGGCCAGCCAATAACTTTTCTGGTGGACACTGGCACTGAACATTCTGTGGTCACAACCCACATCAACCCCTTTAGCAGAAAAAGTACTAATATCATAGGAGCGACTGGGGACCAGTCAAGCCAACAGCCTTTTTCCCAGTCAAGAACTTGCCAGATCGGTGGCCATGAAGTAGCTCACAGATTTCTGTACCTATCTGAATGTCCAGTTCCCCTGCTTGGTAGAGAATTCTTAACCAAACTGTGAGCCCAGATTACCTTCAAACCTGAAAGGTCAGCCAGCTTAAATCTTGGGACTGGCCCCACTCTCCTCATCACCATGCCCCAAAGTGAGAATGGAGACTTCATATGGAAGAAAGCTCTGGACAGAATCTGGAAAAACTGCTGGAACTTTTCCCTCAGGTTTGGGCAGAAAAAAAACCCACTGGGAATGGCACGGAACCATACACCCATCATCATCCACCTGAACTGTGGAGCGATCCCAGTCCAACAGAGGCAGTATCTGATCCCCTGTGAAGCGCAATTGGGCATAGCCAAACATATAGATTACCTGAAGAAAGAGGGAATCCTAATAGAATGCCAGTCACCTTGGAACACCCCATTATTGCCAGTAAAAAAAGTCAGATGGGACCAGATATCAACTAGTGCAGGATTTATGAGCCATTAATAATACCATTCTCACCTTACATTAGGTTGTTCCCAACCTGTACAATTTTTTAGGACAGCTTCCACCTGAAGCCATCTGGTTCACTTGCCTGGACCTGAAAGTTGCCTTCTTCTGCCTGTGGCTGTCCCCCCCAAGCCAGCTTCTGTTTGCCTTAGAATGGGAAGATCCCAAAACCTGGCAGAAAACTCAGCTAACCTGGACCTGGCTCCTGCAGGGCTACAAAAACTCCCCCACCCTTTTTGGGAAAGCGTTGGCAGCAAATTTGGCCACCTACCCCCAGGAAGACTGCAGGCATGCTCTCTTACAATATGTAGATGACCTCCTACTTGTCAGTGAAATGGAAGAGGACTGCTGGAGAGCGACCCAGACTCTCCTACAACTTCTAACACAGACTGGATACAAAGTGTCTTGGAGAAAGGCTCAGATCTGTAAACAGCAAGTCAAGTACCTGGGATTTAGCATCACACAAAGGCACCAGAAGCTTGGATCCAAATGAAAGAAAGTGATATGCACCATCCCTACCCCCACCACAAAAAGAAAGCTTCATGAGTTCTTCAGGACTGCAGTGTTCTGCCACATATGGGTTCCTAGGTTTGCAGCCATGGCCAAGCCCCTTTACAGAGTTTTGGTGGGTCTGGAAAAAGAGCCTCTTGCCTGGGGAGAAGCTCAACAAGGGGCATTTCAAAACATCAAAAGACAACTTGGCCCAGCCCCTGCCTTGGGACTCCCAAATGTAACTCGAAACTTTAACTTGTTCATGCATGAAAAGAACAAAGTAGCATTGGGGGTTCTCACACAAACAGTTGGCCCATGGCAAAGACCTATTGCTTACATCTCCAAGCAGCTGGACTCCATGGCTGCCGGGTGGCCACCCCCCCTAAAAGCCTTGGCAGCAACCATAACCCTTGTCAAAGAAGCCAACAAATTAACTCTTGGACAGGCAATTCATGTTATGGTGCCACACGCAGTCACTGCCCTGATGAACTCACATGGGCATCGGTGGATATTGAATCCCTGACTCGCACATTACCAAGGTTTACTCTGTGAAAACCCCAGAGTGACAATAGAAATGGTGCACAGTCTAAACCCTGGCACCTTTTTGCCAGATGAAGAAGGGGTTCCTAAACAAGACTGTGTCAAAGTGACAGAAGTTTACACCAGTCTCCCCAACCTCCAAGACAAACCACTCCCTTACCCAAATGAGACACTATTTACAGATGGGAGCAGTCTTGTTAAAAATGGAAAAAATCTTGCTGGGTATGCAGTCACCACCACCAAACAGTTGGTGGAAGAAGTGTCTCTACCGCGGGGATGGTCTGCGCAAAGGGGAGAACTCTGGGCGCTGGTCTAAGCCCTGCAGCTAGCCACTGGGCATGTGGAAAACATTTACACTGACTCTAAGTATGCATTTGCTACCGTTCATATCCATGGGGCAATTTATAAAGAAAGAGGTCTCCTAACTGCAGGGGGAAAGGAAATAAAAAAACAAAGAAGAAATCCTCCAACTCTTAGAAGCAATCTGGAAACAAGACAAAGGCACCATTATCCACTGCCAGGGACATAATAAAGGAATGGATATGGTTGCTCAAGGAAACATGTTAGCTGACAGCAGCTTGGCAAGCAGCTGAAGGAACCCAAGGAATATTAGTCCCAGAATTAACATTGCAGCTGTCCCTCTTAGGACAAGAGACTGATCAACTAAGCTATACCCGGGAAGAACATGAGTGGGCTGAAAGAGAAGGGGGAAGCCAAACCCTCAAAGGAACTTGGCTGCTCCCAGATGACTGCATTTTTGTACCAAAAGGAGCCACTCATGCCCTCATCCAGTGACTCACCCACCTAGGAAAAACTGCACTAGAAGTCTTGCTCGGGACATACTACTACATAGCACGGCTAACTTCTCTCTTTGCCACAATCAGCAGCCAGTGCCAAGTTTGTGGCAAAAAATCCCCACATGCAGGACCCCCATACTCTGGCAGGTGTCCAGCACATGGGAATGATCCCCTTTGAAGATATTATAATAGACTTCATGGAAGTGAAACCAAGTCAGTGGTACAAATATCTGTTGGTGATGATATGCACCTTTTCAGGTTGGGTCAAAGATTTCCCCACTCGCACTGAGAAGGCAAGAGAAGTGACTAAGTCTTTACTTAGAGAAATCATTCCAAGACACGGGCTGCCACTGTCAATTGGAGGTGACAATGGCCCAGACTTCATGGCTCCTGGAGTCAAAGAGCTAGCAAAAATGTTAGGAATCAAGTGGCAACTCCATACTGCTTAAAGGCCCCAGAGCTCAGGGAAAGTTGAAAACATGAATTGAACCCTCAAAGCCACCCTAGCCAACTTCTGCCAGGAAATGGTCTCCCCTGGGTAGACTTACTTCCCTTGACCCTTCTCTGAGTTAGGTGCACCCCAGGACCCACTGGCTATTCACCCATTGAAATTCTATTTGGGTGGCCACCCCCAACTATCCAGGGCTTCAGAGGAAATCTCAAACTTCTGGGGTAGGCTAGCCAAGGTTCCATTCTCCAGCAGTTATGGAAAACTCTAGTGAAAATACATAAAACTGTCTTTTCCCAGAACCTCATCCCCCTGGGACTCCCGGTGCACCCCCACTAGCCAGGGGACCTAGTCTGGGTGAAAGACTGGAAAAAAGAACCACTTCAGCCTTCCTGGAAAGGTCCACAGACTGTGATCCTTGTAACTCCTACTGTTCTTAAAGTTGCAGACATCATCCCTTGGATCCGTCATTCCAGGGTCAAGAAGGCACACCCTGAGAAAGAGCAGGACAGCTGGACAGCCCAACCCGTATCTGGCCACCCCTTGAGAGTGCATGTCACCCAGGATCCTTGAGCACCAAACTTGTCAAATGCCTGCTGAATGGACCACTGCTCCTGGTGGATCCTGTGCTTATACAGCCTGCCTGCCTTGGTATTTGTAGTTGAACTCACTGCTGTGGCCCCTGAAGACTGGACTGTTTTGACTAGAGCCCTAATTGCAACTGCTTACTGGTGTATAAGAGGATGCTTCTGTGCCTTAACTTGCTTGTCCTTTACTTCCTCACTCCGTCCCTAAGAACTGATACCAGCACCCAAAATCTATGGCAGCTGCAAGTTAATGAAAACTGGGGCAAACAATCAGTGCTGAATGTTTCAGTCCCATTCTCATCAGCTGCAAATTCAGCCTCTGTAATATTTGACACTTGCAGGGAAATCTAAGATCATGCTCCTTACACCTTGCTGGTTGCCCCTTGCAGCTTTCAGAGGTTTCTCCTTACCCATGGCTTTTTAATGTGCCTTTCTTGGGTGTCCAGGCATGATGTTCTATGACTTTATGGTGTATGGGGTTCTTACTGTTCCTTGATTGTGCATGCACATGCCTTTCTTTACATCTGAGATGCCTCCTGCCATTATATCTTTGAATATTCCTTCTGCCCCTTTCTCTTTCTTTTCTTTCTGTTTATCCCACCAATCATTTATGTAATACTTGATTTTATGCCGTATGTGCTTTCCACTACATATAGAAGGGCAAACAGATTCCTGAGGTCCCAGTTGCTATTTCCCCATGGAATGTTTTTGCAACTAGGAAAGACTGGCAGATCCATTTTCCTGCAGTGGTGTGTGCTCCTGCAAGTCTAGGACCCAGTAGCATAGGGAGCATAGTAAGGCAACAGCCACCACTGAAAAGTCATAGCACTGCTGGGGAAATGGAGCCCACTTGGTTCCAGAAGAGAAGTGGGGTCATTGCGGAGGCACCAGTGATGCCCTTGCAGGAAAGTTTTCTTGTCTTAGCTTCATGCCAGGTCCCCATGGCCCTGATGCATGAAGGTTTCTGTGACAGAGCACCAAAGTTGGTTTCTCGGGTGATTTTAGGGAAGGGGGCTTGTGGGTGCTGTCAATAGTGTTGACCATGTTTCTGTGAGGTGCTCCAAGGAACTCAGGGGGCTACAGGTAGCCTTCACCCAAAGATACACCCCAGTGGCCTGGGTGACCAGTGCTGTGTTTGCACCTGGTCCACACCAGAGGATGTCCTTTAGAAGTCAGTTCTTCTGAGCTGGCCTCACTGGCATCTGACATTTTCCCTGCCCCAATACTGGCATTGGCCCTCCGCTGCCTGGCAGAGCTGCCGGCCACCCAGCCTCGGGCCAAGCAGAGCCTCTCGCCATCTGAGGGACCCAGTGGAAGCCAGCAGCCTGAGAAGGACAGGCACATGGCACTCCAAGCTTACCAGAACATCCCTTACGCTCTCTTTTAAAACTTGTGATTTCTTTCTTACTCATTTCTCTTCCTTTTTTCTATATTCTATTAAATGTCCTATTAACTGCATTAAGAAAAATCATTCCTCTTAGGGTTTGGCTAGACCACATGATATGGGAGAATATCTCAATAAAATGGCTTCAAAACAAATCAATATTACTGTTAGTGTAGCCAGAAGTAGGCACTGTGTATAGCGGGGGAAATGGCAAGAGTGTGAGGGAGGCAGTTATGTGTGAGTTTTTGTGTCTGGTTTCTGTTGGTTCTTTCATCAAAATAATGTAAATGCTTTAATGATGATTGAATTGATGGACACCAGCTCTTTGATTACAGCAAATACCATGGATTCTATACTTGGTCTCAGTTTACTTCTTTTTTTAGTAAGTCTCTATAAAATTGATTTGCAGAAAAAAAAAATAGGGTGGTTTGGGGGAAATACACACAATGGGAGATAGAGTCTACAGTAACTAGTTACATTTTCACAATGCACTTGGCTAGTTTTGAACAACTATTTCACCACAAACCCAGGAGTTGGTGGAGGTCCTTCTATGGGGCACTTGTACAATGTTACACATGTTTATTTGGAAAGTCCCAGCATTCACTACACATAATTTTGCGGTACATTCTGGTATGAATAGTACAGTTCAATAAAAAATATTTTTCCAAACAGCGGGTGTCGATCGTGACACCTATCCAGGTCTTCCATTTCTTGCTCTTCAAATTTGGAGGATGTGCTCATGGGTGCATTGAGATGGATGGCTGTACCCTTGGACAGGACCGTGCATCTCTAGACCCTTATGAGTCACTCTGCCTGACATCTGGGGTATGGCCGAATTAGGTTTTGTATCCTTTTCCCACCTCTAGATGTTTTTTTCCCTCCCAGTGGTGGGTAGCATCATCTGGATGCCATTGGCAGAGAGTTGGATGTTGGAGAATGTACATCATTTTGTTGTCAGGGAGGTTTTCTGTGAGCTGCAAGCCTTGGTTTTTGCTCTAAGAATAAACCTCATTTGACTTCAGTAATTTCAAAGAAGTAGAATGTGACCTAACAGCAGTCATTTACATATAGGTAACTTCCTCAGAAACTCTCTATACAGGAGAAAATTTCAAAGAATTATGAGACTAATCAGAGTTGCTCTCTGAGAAAGAAAAACTAGAGCTTGCTTTCATTAGAGGAGAGATTCATAAATTAATTCACAAAGATCTCTTCTAAATTAATGAAAAATGGTCTTATTCAAAGACTAAAAATCAGAGAAAAACATTTGGATCCAGCTCATCATTGTTGTCTCAGTAAGTGTGGTTACCACATTTTCATTAATTTTTCAAAATTGTACAGAAATTTTGGGACCATCTACCTTCACCAATGAAGGAAATCCTGGAGACCTTCTCCTGTTTCAAGACTGTACTTTTCAGAGCAGCTAAATAATTGCCTTAGATTTTCACGTAGTGGGTACGGATCTTTTCAGTAATGCACTCATTCTCTGAAAAGATTTATATTCAAAGGATATTAGTTATTAAAGAGTCATTTGCCATGTTTGCAATGTGCCAGGCATTTAGACAGCTTTTCTAAAGTTTGTGTTTCTCTTGAAAACAATTTCACCATGAATTTAGTAGTTATTTTCATTTTATTTATTTTATTATTAGAGCAGCGGTTTAGTGGAAAATTATTGGAGAAAATAGGAAATTTCCATATATTCCCCACTTATTTTCCTTATTTTTACTTTTAAAATTGCACTCTTTCCTAATTGATATTTTGTAGAAAGGGTCAATTCTTTACTGAATGTGGTGGTTTGAATTCTCCTATCAGTAATGTACCACTTTCTATTTCTCCCTTCATTTTTTCACCTTTTCTTTCATATATTTTGAAACATTGCTTTATATGTGTGTGTGTGTATAATGGCTCAAATATATATATATATATAATTGTGGACTTTGTCTTTAATTAACCAATTTATCAGTACGTAGTGTTTTTCTTTGTCCAAGGCAACACATTTATTTTCAATTATAGCTATTATGGTTTACAGGAAAATCATGTAGAATGAACAGTGTTCTTGTATACTCCCCACCACATGCATAGATTCCCTTTACATGACTATTTTCCATGAGTTTGGTAACTTTGTTACAATTGATAAACCTAGATTCTTACTGCTATAGGGTTAACTGTAGACCTTATACTTGTATACGATTCCTATGCCCTTCTGAAACCCCTGCTCTCATTGTAATTGTTAAATATTACGTCTTCGAACATGGCATGTCCCCAATCATAGGTGACCTTTAATTTTATGCACTTGAATTTTAGAAATTTTAAAATCTGGAATTCCGTACCAAGACCCAATACATTGTTACTCTTATTTTTAATGAGAGAAATGATTGACTCTATGAGACTTCATAAATTTGTCTGTAATTCGACCCACCATTGAGTGTCCTTTAATTTCTGTCAGAAGAACTGGCTTCAAATTGTTTGTTGGGCAGCAGAAATGGTGGAAATCTCCCACAGGATTTTTTGTTTGTTTCTTTGCTTTAATATGAGGATGCCAAATTAATCTTCCACTCATTTTCAAAGCCTGTCTCACTCGATATCACATTGTTAGAAGTGACTTCTTTTCAGTGAACCCCTGAACTATTGTTTCTTAAATTGCCTTTTTGCCTCCTTGATGTTTGTCTTCATGGTTTCTGTGGTGAAATTGTTGCCTGAACTTATTGGGACTCACTTGGAGGAAACACGTTGCTTTACTCTTGCAGCTTTCAGAACTCTCTCCTTACACATGGCTTTTTACTGTGCCTTTCCTGAGTGTCCAGGCATGATGTTCTATGACTTTATGCTGTATGGGGTTCTTACTGTTCCTTGATTGTGCATGCACATGCCTTTCTTTACATCTGTGATGCTTCCAGCCATTATATCTTTGAATATTCCTTCTGGCCCTTTCTCTTTCTTTTCTTTCTGTCTATCTCACCAATCATATGTGTAATTCTTGATTTTAGGCTGTATGTGCTTCCCACCACATATAGAAGGGCAAACAGATTCCTGAGGTCCCAGTTGCCATTTCCCCATGGAATGTTTTTACAACTAGGAAAGACTGGCAGATCCATTTTCCTGCAGTGGTGTGTGCTCCTGCAAGTCTAGGACCCAGTAGCATAGGGAGCATAGTAAGGCAACAGCCACCACTGAAAAGTCATAGCATTGCCAGGGAAATGGAGCCCACTTGGTTCCACGAGAGAAGTGGGGTCATGGCAGAGGCACCAGTAATGTCCCTGCAGGAATGTTTTGTTGTCTTAGCTTCATGCCAGGTCCCAATGGCCCTGATGCATGCAGGTTTCTGTGACAGAGCACCAAAGTTGGTTTCTCGGGTGATTTTAAGGAAGGGGACTTGTGGGTGCTGCCAATAGTGTTGACCATGTTTCTGCAAAGTGTTCTGAGGAACTCAGGGGGCTACAGGTAGCCTTCACCCAAAGATACACCCCAGTGGTCTGGGTGCCCAGTGCTGTGTCTGCACCCAGTCCACACCAGAGGATGTCCTTTAGAAGTCAGTTCTTCTGAGTTGGCATCACTGGCATCCAACGTGTTCCCTGCCCCAATACTGGCATTGGCCCTCTGCTGCCTGGCAGAGCTGCCGGCCACCCAACCTCGGGCCAAGCAGAGCCTCTCGCCATCTGAGGGACCTGGAGGAAACTGGCAGCTGGAGAAAGACAGTCACATGGTGCTCCAGGCTTACTGAACGATCCCTTACACTCTCTTTTAAAATTTGTGATTTCATTCTAACTCCTTTCTCTTCACAATACATATAATTTTGTGGTACATTTTCGTATGAATAGTATACTTCAGTAAAAATATTTTTCCAAACACAAGGTGTTGATCATCACACAGGAAAGGCTTGAATTTGCCTGTTTCTCTACCCAGGTCTTCCATTTTTTTTCATTCCCCAATCCTGAGGATGCTGGGATGGTGATACCCACTCTGCCTTTAGTTGAGAGGTGGTTAGATCCCATGGGCCTGGTGGATGGGAATAACTTGCTTGCAGTTGCAGTCTCTCTCTGTTCTTTGGGCTGGGCATTGTTCATCATCATCTTCTTATTTGTTGTCCTGGGTGATTCCAATGAACTGGAGAGTAGGTGTTGCAACTCTGTCAGGATTCAAGGCCCAACTGGCACATGGACATACCCATTCTTCTCTTCATGGTCACTTTGTTTGTTTCTACCTTTCAGCTATTGTGAATAATAATGCTTTGAACATTGGTGTAGAAAAATCTGTTTGAGTCCCTGTTTTTAGCTCTTTTGATTATATACCTAAGAGTGAAATTACCTCTTCTGTGCTTTCAGATTATCTTCCAAATGGTATTCCACCTCTGCTACATCATTTTACATTCCCAGCAACGATGTGAAATTGTTTCAATTTCTCCACTTCTTCAGTGACATCTGTTATTTTCAATTAAAAACAATAGCCATTATAGTGGGTGTGAAGTGGTATCTCATTGTGTTTTGAATTTGCATTTCTCTGATAACTAATGATGTCGAACATCTTTTAGTGTCCTTATTGGTGGTCTGTATGCCTCTTTTTGGAGAAATGTAGATTCATGCCTTTTGCTCCTTAAAAAATTGTTATTGTTGGTTAGTTGTAGCCCAAAATCACATGTTCTAGATATTAAACCTTTATATATTGGTTTTGCAGCTATTTTTCCCATTCTGCCCATTGTCTTTTCACCTTCTTGATAATATTCTTTGATGAATAAATATGTATTTTTGTTTAATTCTTGTTATGTACACAAATTAACCTTGTGAATTTTACTTTAAATTCTCTCTTCTAAGCTAAATTTAAACACCACGGGGCAGAAGTTTGATTGTTCTATTTCCCTGTATATTCCCTAATTGGCAAAGCTCTAGCTTAAAGTGACTATTACGTCTCTCAAGAATGTTACATAAGCCAGACTAGAACGAAAAAGGGTAACATAAAATTATGAGTAAAAAATATATAATACTTGATTACCCAAAATACCTTCTTAAAATATGCATTACTACTTTTTTCCAGAACAGAACATTTTTTAAGAGTAAATATGAAGAAGGCATGGTGTGTTTCATGGAGTTAATCTATGTTGTTGATAATATCTAATCTATTGGGGTACAATTATTCATAGTATTCTCTTATAAGCCATCTTTTTTCTGTAAGCTTTGGTAGGAATGTCATCATTTTCATTGCTAATTTTAGTTTAATTAATGTTTTGGTTTTTCAATTTTTTTGATTTTATCAAAGAACTAACTTTTAGTTGCATTGATTTTATGTTTTTATAAAATTTAATTCTTCTCTGATGTAATTTTTATTTCCTTCCTTCTACTAGCTTTGGGATTTTTTTTGTTCTCATTTTGTGTTTCCTTAATATGTAAAATTATTTTCTTGATTTGAGATAGTTATTCCTTTATAATACAGGTATTTACGACTACAGATTTCTCTATTAGCAATGTTTGCAGTGCATTTGGTAAGTTTTGATATGTTGTGTATTCATTTCTGTTTATCTCAAAGTATTTTGTAAATTCCCTTCTGATTTCATCTCTGACAAATTCATTGTTGAAGAATGTATTGTTCAATTTTCACATATTGTGAACTTTCCATTTTCCCATTCATTAGTGATTTTGGCTTTTATTGCACGTTGATCAAAGAAGATACATATAATTTCAGTGTTTCTATATATGTTATGAGGGTAACATGTTCTTTCTTGGGAATGTTTCATGGGCAATTGAGAAGGATGTATATTTTGTTTATAGTATTGTTCAAGTCATCTATTTCCTTATTGATCATCTGTCTAGTTCTTCTATGCATTTGTAAA
>JAQZBX010068460.1:0-15747 GCA_029593785.1 Cabassous unicinctus | reverse complement strand
AGAGAGGAACCCCAGAAGCCTGAACCCTGGCAAACGCCGGCAGCTGTCTTGCTCCAACACGTGGCAATGGACTGTGGTGAGAGAAGAAACATAATGCTTTATGGCCTGCTATCTGTGGACTTCTACCCCAAATAAATACCCTTTGTAAAGACCAACCCATTTTTGGTATTTCACATTAGCACCCCTTTGGCTGACTAATACAATCCTCATTCTCAGATATAACTAGAGCCATGGATCTTCTTCTGTACTCACCCCAACACACATACTTACAAGTTTGATATTCCCATGAATGGACGCTCACTAATTTAGGTTTTTTCAACTTTTTAAAAAATAATAATAAAAAAAAGATATTTAGATTACATAAATGTTACACAAAAAACATAGGGATTCCCATATGCCTCACTCCCACACCTCCCACACCCTCCCACATAAACACCCTTCATTAGTGTGGCACATTCTTTGCAATTGATAAATGCATCCTGGGGCTTTGCCATTCAGCATGGACCATAGTTCACATTGTAGTCTACACTCTGTCCCACACAGTTCTGCATGTTACGGGACCATATAAAATGGCCTATATCTGTCATTGCAATGTCATTCAGGACGATTCCTAAGTCCTGAAAAAAGCCCCCGAATTACACCTGTTTTTCCCTCCCCCTGCCCCCAGAGCCTCCAGTGGTCACTGCCTCCACATCAATGTTGTAATTTCTTCCAATGATAGAATCACAATATGTCTATAATAGAATACCAGTAAGTCCACACTAGTTCATAGTTCATTACCCAATCCTGAGGATTCTGGGATGGTGATGTCCACTCCACCTCTAATTGAGAGGAGGCTTTGGTCCCATACAGCCGATGGATGGGACTCTCTTACTTGCGGTTGTTGGCTCTCTCGTTTCCTTGGTATGGTGGTTGTCAAGCTTCACCTCCTTGTTAGTTGTCCTGGGTGAGTCCAATGAACTGGAGAGCAGGTGCTGCAACTCTGCTGAGGTTCCAGGCCCAGCTGGCACATGGACAGCCCAAAGACTCCAGTCTCTTGGATGTACACCTACAAACTCCAGCACCAACTATAGGTCAAATAGAAGGGACAAATGAGCCATGTGTAGGTTTTTTCAACTTTTTAAGACCCATGATCCCATTTGATAAATACAGACACTTCATAAGCCTGGAGATTCTAATACCGCCCCCCCCCTCCGCCCCCGGGCTTGCTTCCCTGTTTATCATTGACTAGCTATGGCCCGTGGGCTGATATTTAGTCTTGCTGTGATTCTACACATGTGATCTGAGCTAAGAGATATGCTAGAGTCTTACTTGAATGGGAAATTAAATAGAGAGGCGTCAAGGAGAATTGACCTAGTTCTCTGGTTGCCAAAACAAATTTCCCAGAGGGCGTGGCAAGCTTGCATACAAATTTGGGTTTGAATTAATATACAAGGGGCCTTATCTTGTAGTTGTGTGATTGGGGGCAACAAGTTTCTTGCCAGTGGGGTACTCCTGGTTCAATGTATGGCAGTGACTTTTGGGGTGATAGGAATGTCTGGTGTGATACAGTACCCAAGGGGTAAGACACATTCCTTGGATAGAGGTTGATGAAGGCTGTACACATTTTTCACCAGCTGAGAGGGCTGGTGTTTCAAGGGAGGGACCCATTCCCAGCAGGGACTAGAATACAAATCAGAATGCAGGAAATAAGGTGAACATGGATGGTTGCAGCTTACGGGGTACAGGGATGCTAAGGGTATCTGATCTGTTTATGGCTATATAAAAATCAATATATAAATCAACTTTGCACTCTAACCATTTTTGAGGACAAAACACCTAAAATGCTGCCAGGCTTCTCTGTGGCTCAGGGCCAGGGTGGGGCTTAGGCTGGGCATTGGAGATCTGTCTCGTGTGCATCCAGCTGAGGATGGCCTGGGCTGAAGCAATGAGGTGCACACGCTAATGGATTTGAACTCCAAGTACCAGCTTTTCTTTGTCTTTTCAATTCAGAGAGAGAACATCTGACGATATATGAAGTTAGTGAACAGGTTTGGAATATGTAGCTAAATTTAAAATGGATCCAATCGGGGAAAAAAACACCTCTACCTATTCTACCTATTAAACCTTTGCTTTTGTCATATTCAGTAGCAGAAAAATTGCTACTTGTCTAATTCTAGATATGAGAAGCAATCAGAATATACAGTGGGTGCCTGAGGGTGACTTTTTGGGGATTAAATATAGCTTTGCATCATTAGCTTATGTGGGAAAAATCCCATTATGACAGCGAATCACATCTAATCTAGCATTCCCTCAACTACAATTATATAAAATATGGTGGAAACTTGTCAAAGCTTTCAGTGAGAAATGAGGCTACCCTGCTTGGCAGTCCCCTTTTGGAGCACAGTAAAGAATCACGTTGCTTAGCTACAGCCCTTGGCTGCTAAAGCTTTAACTGACTGTATTATACAAGAGTTAAACTCCATTCCTTGATATCTCCCCCACCCCAAGATAAAAAGCCTTATTTCCCACCTTTTTATTTTTTGCTATCCTTTCCAAGTTGTTTGTGTGTATTCATCCAGGATGGATTTTGATTTATTATTGTTTCTTCCTCCCCAGGGTTTATAATTGAGCAAGAATAAGTGGGTGGTTGATGATAGAAGCAGAACATAAACTATTCAAATAACTTGAAAATGCTTTTGCCCTCAAACTAATGTACAAGTGTCTATTTCAACAGTTTTTTTTGTCATTTGAAGTCATTGTGTTTCTGTCTCTCTCCTTTAGCTTGTTCACAGTGTGGGTTGTTACTCTCTTTATGAGTGCACAAGATGTGCAACATTTAATTATATTTTTGTATTTCAAAATATAAACTCACTTATAGGTGCATGGAAAGGTGTAGGGAACAGTGGGTGTAATTGATGAATAAAATGGAGTGGAATTGGAACCAAAAGCCTTTGAAAACAGAAGGACTAAGAGAAAAAGCAAAAAAAAGAGCAATAAACAGAAGATGTAATACGATAATTGTACATGAATTAGAAAACTAATTGTATAAATGGGGAAATACTGGTGTGTCAGAGCCCATGTCAATGGCAAAAAATATTCAGGGACACATAAGGCTGGGAACACCCTAAAAGACTTCTGGTTCCTGTTCTGTCTCCAGAAAAGAGTATTTCTACACTCTTCTAAATATCTGGACATCCGCTTTATTTTTGTAGCTCCTCAAGAAAGAGAGCTATCCCTCAGCAATGCTTTCTATTATCTCACCAAAATTATTATAATGAAGCAGAGCCATGACCTGATCTTGACTATGTAATTGTTTCAGTAGATTTTATTCTTGGCTCATCAGTACAGTCTCTGATTTAGACATGCAAAAGCTGATTTTCCTGCTGGTGCTGACAATTCCATAATCACCTAGAGGAAATTCCATAGAGTTGGTTCTATATTTTCATTCGGAAGTAGGATCATGGATAATTGTTTCTACCGGCTTGGCCCCATTAAAATTCTAGTTCTCCTGAAGCCCAGAATTCATAGA
The DNA here is from genome assembly GCA_029593785.1 of Cabassous unicinctus. NCBI lineage: Eukaryota > Metazoa > Chordata > Mammalia > Cingulata > Chlamyphoridae > Cabassous > Cabassous unicinctus. The sequence continues at coordinate 12,236 of JAQZBX010068460.1, read as the reverse complement.
CTTACAAGCTGAGCCACGCTGCTTTTGGGCTCTCTTTTTATGTTGCTTTCCAAATCACTGTCATTTGTAACCTTTTTTGTTTGTCCAATGCAGCCATTATCAAAGTGTGGTCCTGGGACCCCCTGTGTGTCTTTAAGACTCTTTCAAGGGGTCTGTAAGCTTAGAACTATTTTCTTAATAGTTTTTAGACATTATTTGTCCTTTGAGTGCTCATTTTCTTACAGATGTATAGGTGTGATATATTAAATGCTGAAAGAGATATGAGAATCCAATTATCTTCTAATAAGGCAGATATTAAAAGATTTGCAGAAATGTAAAACAATGACACTCTGGCCATTTTTTTGTTTTGGAAATATTATTTCCTCATAAAAATATGTTAATTACATTAACATGATATGATTTGATCATTAACTTAAATGAATTAATAAATCTTTAAAAAATTATCAGTTTTAATTCCTAATATGGTAAATATCAATGGATGTAACCCATATAAACAAATTCTCTTTGGGGTTCTCAGTAATTTTCAAGAGTATGAAGAGGTCTAGAGACCAAAAAGTTTCAGAGCCCCGAATCTAGGGCCCTCATCAGCCGCTTCATGATTCTGACTCTCTTCATTTCCCAATTCTGTGCCTTCTCTCTCCTCCTTACTTTGGGGATTCTACTGACAGTTCTGCAAACCCACCTTCTCCCTTGCATCTCCCTCTTGAGTTACCACTGAGCTCAATGGTGCCATCAGAATGGTTGGATGACACAAGGGCAATGATTCCATCAGTTTACAACAGCCATCTGTTTAAAATACGACTTCCGACATGTATTTGACATGCATTTCTGCCTGTGGTGAATGAAATACAGGTAAATCTTCATGTATTCATTTATTAGATAGTTTTAAGGAAAAATAAACTTTTAAGATTTTTATTTTTTTTTTAAAACAAATCCGGCCAAAATGCCAAAGGATGGAATATATGTATTTTACCCTTCAAATTTTCGTACTGGAATTTTAAATGTAAATTCAAGATCATTTGCATGCTAAGACATGTAGAACTGTGTAGAATTCTGTAGTCCTAAGCATTTAAAAAGACCTTTAGTCTTTAGTGTTATTTATTAATAAGAACAGTGCTGAATAATTAATAATTCATCTATTTAGTTACTTATTTAAGGGGACTATTTCGGCATGGTCTCAAAATTTTTCCTGAAGATGCTTCTGGAATTTTACTCCTATTATTTGGAGTAAATCAATTAATAGATTGTGAATTCAGTAAGCATAAGTGTTTGATGTACAGTTAACACATTCTTAGGACCAAATGAATGTCATGTTATGCTAAGTGAAAAATAACTTTAGCATTTTATTCCTTTGTTGAAATAGTTCAGAGATTGCAAAATCTATTTTATTTTTAAGTGCAAGACTTCACAGTTTTCTTTAAACAGTTGAAATATTTGATTGTCAGCTACCACAATGATATTTTGTTACTTCTGCCACAATGATGTACAGTGTTGGGTGGTTTAGGGAGTGGGGATGAGTGGAAATGAAATGCTGCACCTTCTCTTGTTGATCAGGGTTGATTGGATCTTGAGTTCTCAAAGTGCTTGGTAGCCTGGTCTCTCTGGTGGCAATGGGGGGGGCCTTCCCTTTTCCTCACTCCCACATCCGGTGAGTTGTGAAATCTTGTCATTTCTACACCAGCATCTCGTGAATTTGTTTTCTTTTCCCATTCTTGTATGACTGACTGAGTTCTAGTCCTAATTACTTCTTGCCTGGACAATTGCAGTAGACTCTTACCTTCAGTTTTATTCCTCTCCAATTCGTCATCTGCACGGCTACTAACACGATATTTTAAAAAAATTGATATGATGATCATACCATGCTGGAATTTTTTTCTTGAGACACTATTGCATAGTGATTCCAGCTTTGGATTCAGACAGCCCACGGTTTCTTAACCTTTGTTTGCTTCAGTTTTCTGTAAAATGGGGAAAATTCTGTGATGCATGTAAAATGTTTTACATAGTTCATTCTCTATAAATGTAAGCTCTTCTCCATAGTACTTTGTATGCTTGAAATGATTATTTATTAGTACTTGTTTATTTATATCTATCTTCTCTGCTAGACTGTAAGCCCACTATAGCAGTATTGTTCACCACTGTCTCTCAAGGGCCTATAACAAGGTCAACAAATATTTGTGGTTGATTGCTTAAAGTTTCTCAGCCACTCTCCATAGCCCCTTAGATAAAGGCCGTATACATGGCTTTCTATATCTAAATTCCCTCTCATTCTACAAACCCAACCACTTGCCTCCCACGATACACCATGCTGTTTTATGTCTTCACGAATTTATTTGCACATGCACTTCCTTTGGGATGATGCGCTCTTTCCTCCTTTGGCCCCTGACAGACTCCTGCTTATGGATAACTCTGAACCTTAGGCCAGCTCCTCTGAATCCCTTGCAGACTATTCCCCACTTCAGGAAGAGCTGATCATTCTTTCCCATTTGTACTACAAATAGTACATTGTGCATATTTTTTATCACACATGTAATGCTGTGCTAAAATTCATTGCTTACTATTAGTTACTTATTGGATGCCTGCCCTTTCACTGTATTGTCTGTGTGTGTGCATGTATATACAAATGAATATGAATGTATTTATTCTGCAAAACATTTCTAGGAAAGACCTATTATTATTACAGTTTTACAGGTGAGAAAATTGAGACTCAGAGATTTTAAGCACTTCATAATTAATCAGTGAAGAACTTGGCCGGATCAGTTTCGGCTGCAGGTGTGCCGGGAGACAAGGGCTATGACCTACCTGTATATTCCTTGGCGAGGCTGCTCTTGTATAATTTCATGTACATTATCACGTTTATGTAATAGAGTACCTCTATGGTCAAAGGTTTCATCACTGTGCACATCCCTAAGAAAGATTTAGGTGAATTCCACCATAGCTTACCCAGCACTCTGCCTTCCTTCTGGTAGGGAAAATACTAGGTAGAGCCTTCCAAGATCTGAGAACCTTCTCAGATATTCAGATTCGAGGTCAAACTTTACTTTGTTTTTACTTTACTTCGTTTAACTCATTGCAAGCAGTTCTAATTAAAAATGAATAGAGCATCAATTAAACTTAATAGTTTTAATTCTTATTATGGAAATTCTATTATCATAAATACTATAATCAGCTATTATTATGTTAGAATCAAATTAAAAATCTGCATATGCCACAATGACTTAGCTATGTGCTTTAGTGTCTATTGTTTTTCATTTGTGATAGATGCAGTTTGTAAAAAGGGTGTGAAGAATTCAGAGTAGGTGGCTCTACAAATTGACTAGTGATTATTCTCATTCACAATTGTCAAGTATTTTTGCCATTTATCTAGATTGAATAAACACATGATGCTTTCAAAAACTGCATGTCTCTCTTTTGACATATAAATAGAGAACTTTACAAATACTATTCAGCTAAATCCGTATAAAATCTCCTACACAACCAAACCACCAAATTAAAAATTAGGTAATTTTCTTGACATCAAGTTTTCCAGTATACATAAACCTATAATTAGAAAAACTTACCTTCGTCAATTAGCTTTCACTTCCTCCTTCCCCCCTCCCTCCCTTCCTTTTCCCTCCCTTTGTTATCTCCTTTTCTCTTCTGTTTTCTTCTTGTTCCTCCCCTCCCCTCCCCTCCCCATCTCCCTGTCTCTCCCTCTGTCCTCCCCTCTCCCTTACTGTCTTCCGTCCTCTTATTCATGCGCACACTCTCACTCTTTTCTCTCCATCCCCTCCTTCTTCCCTTCCTCTCCTTCCTCTCCCCGTTTCCTTCCTTCTTCCCACCCTCCCCTCCTCTTCCCTTCCCTTTCCTTCCTTTCCTCTCCTTCCTTCCTTCCTTCTTTCCCTGCCTCCTCCCTCTCTCCCTCCTTTTTCTTTCTCTCTCTGTCCGCTGATTTCTCAAAAGAAAAGCAAGGGCTAGAAGCTCAGTTTTCAATATGTGCTGGACCAAGAAATAGTACAAATTGGGTCAAGGTCCTAGGAGTCCCTGGCATTCTGAGAGTAGTGGTTGCATATATTTTAAAGTATGATTATAATTTTAGTGACTGTTAGTTGAGAAAATAATGTAATAAAATTCAATAATTTTGTATAGTATTTATTTTAACAGCTTTTATATACATTTGACACATAAGGCAGGAATAGTCAAGATATGTTTGTATATAAACTAGAATGATTGCTTTGTGTGGTTTGTTGAGCTTTTTGAGCTTCTTGCAATACTTCATGGCATTATGGAAGTTTGTGAGAGATTTTTGATTTACTTTTTGACTCATTTAGTTGAGCTTTTAAAAAGGCATGTGGGCCTTAAACCCATCAAAGCAAATCAAGTTTAGAATAGAATGGATTGGAAACCAGGGATCTGGCTCCATGCATTGCCACATCAAATGCCCATCCAGCAGATCTCCCTTAGACGTAGTAACTTCCCTCCAGAGCACCATCACATTTAGGTTTCCTGTTCAGGGCGCTACAATTAGAATATAGTCCATTGAATTACTTCACACATTTTAGCTTCACACATTTCTGTGGTGTTATGGACATGAAGAGCAAAGAAATTTGCTCTTTCTTGAACTTTATAGCTGAAAAAGAACCTAAGGGCACTATTTGCGGTCTAATGATTCATGTCAGTCACAAATTATAATTCATAATTGGGAATATTATCCTCTGAGAAATCAGTTTCATCTCCATGGTGGAGAGGTGGGAATCAATGGTGGAGGGAAAACTTGCTGATCAGCAGACTTAATCCTGTTGCTCAATGGAGTATCATGTAACAGATAACCACTTGGAAACGCTGGTGTGCGTGTATGTACACAGATGTGTACGGGGCTGCAGCGTTTGTAGAGCTTAGGAGAAGCTAGAGAGGCAGACACTAGCCTGCTGACCCAGGTTACAAGATCTTGATCTTAAATACTCAGTAGAATAACCTGGAAATAGACTACAAACTATGCCTTGAGGTGGGCTCATTTTTCCTTTCTCTAACGCTTGCTAATGTTACTGTAAGTACGGCTATTTCCAATACACGGCCTGCCTGATCCGGCACCACAAAGGACAAATGAGTCTCTTAGTAAGAAGGTGATTTATTGCAAGTGTGCAAGCAAGGAACTGGGGAAATCTTCCCCAAACCAGTTCTAAGTGAGAATGGGAGTTAGGGTTTTTATAGGCAAAGGAGAGGGGTAGGGGAGGAGAAAAGCAAGTAAAATAAAACAGGTGATGCCAGAGCCCTTGGGAGGAAGGTACATGCAGTTTCTTGGTCCTGTGCTGTCTCAAGCACATCCAACTTGTCCTTGATTTCAGCAACTAATAAACCACACTTTAGATGATATAGTTGTGCAGGTGCAAGGCCTTCATGGAGCCTTTCTCAGACAACTGCTCAAGGATATCAAGCGTTTTGTCTCTGAGAAAAGTAACAGATTTATACCATTCTGTCTGGTTTTGCTTTGAGACATTGTCTTATTCATGTAAGCAAAACTGAGAAGGTCTGGTTGATATCCTTCAGGGAATTAAGTTTAAAGAGTAAACTTCTAAAATTAGATTCATAGAAAACCAGCTCAATTTTTTGACTTTTCAGAGCTGCTTAAGTGAAGAAATTTTAATAAGCACATTTTCCAGCTATCACTAATAGAGCTAATTCTGATTTTGCTTTAGGTGGGAGAGAAAGGAGGAGGCGGGCTGCTGCTGTTTCTTTTCCTGCCTCAAATCTAGGAGAAGAATGGGGTGAGAGCATCACCATCAGCAGCCGACCTCGAGATTGGCCGGTTATGAATCAAGAAATAGAGTTATCATCAAGTTTGCCTGGTTAGCAGATACTACCCTATATTTTTTGTACTGGAGAAGCTCTAAATAAATAATGTGTAGCATTAATCTTATTTAAATATTTCTGCTAGTAACATTAAAAAAAAATTTCCAAGAAGGTTTTCTCTTGCTTGCCAATGACATGTTTTATATGCACTTGAAAAATAAAATAAATCTCCAGTTGAACCATATATAAGTACATTGTGAGGAAAAGCTGTTATCTCCAAGTTTCTAGATGAAAACATACTTTTACTTATTTACTTTTAAAATATTAATTGCCACAATGAAATATTTCAATGTTATTAATTTCTGCTAGTAAAATTTAAAATATCTTTCATTGAAATGAATGTGCTGTGAACTTGGAGTTTCAAACTGGGCCTCTTGTGATTATTTCTAATTTGGTAAAGAATGTTTAAATTTGCCTTCCTCTTCTAGCTATTTTTGTATCATTTCTCTTTCATGTCCAGAGAAGCTAATCTGATTTGAAAATCAATCTAATAGGATGCTTCCATAGTTAGTTGCATAATTAATTTTTTTTTGTTTTTATAAAACTCTTCCAAAATTATAAAATTAACACCTATTCATTATAATCTTGAAAACAATAGAAAGATGTAAAAAGGAAAAAACACACGAATTCCCCTTACATTTCCTTCTTGCCACACCAGCCTCTAATCCCACTATCTTTTCCTTCATCTTCTTCAGTACTAGATGCTAGCTACTTTCTTTCTTTTTTTTTTAACCAATCTGATGGGTAAAAAAATAGGTTCTTAATGTTGCTTTAATTTTTATTTATTTCATAAATTCTAAGGTTTAGTATATACATATTTATATTTATAAATAAGCAATTCCGTGAATATAATAAAAGCACATAAGCATATGGGTAATTTGGACTACATAATATATATTTTACCAAGATTTCCCAGTTATGATATCTGTAAGCCTAGAAATTAAGTATGGAAAAATAAAGGAATGGAAATGTGACATTTTACTGATGAAATCTGAAATGGGTTGGACTTCGATCCATTAGGTATATTTTCACTGTCCTTTTTTCTGAAAAGATTAAGTGAATTTGTTCCTTTAAATGGATTTCCCTTATTTTCAGTAAAATGGTGAGGAAAGTGAAGAATGTGGAAAATAATGTTTGGGTAAAGAAGTTTCTGGAGGAGTTCTGTTTTCCTATATAACTTTTAACTCAGTTACCACCTAGTGCTGAATTTTTACTTTTACATTTAAAAAAGTAACGACTGTCTTCAACTTCTTTGTTTTATTATATGTATATGTCTTTTGCTACACTTTTGTAATCGTAGAATGCACAACTAATTTCTGATTTGGGTACAACTGAATTCTTATAGCCCTTAGCTAATTGCTAGACATTTCAAATACATATTTCTGTGCCTGAATCCATTAGGTGAGGCATCTGATGTGGAGGCCTTTTTAAGTGTTTTGTACTTAATAAATAGTTGAGCACCAATCCCCAGTAGGTACTTAACAAATATTGGCTGAATGAGGAAATGAATGGCTTGAATGAATGAAACGTTTATGTAGAGTAAACATGGCAATTTTCTAAGTAAAGTGCCAATTCATGGGACCTCTCAGTAGCCATATGGGTTTGTGGGATTTGCAGGGAAACCCAAAAGAGGAGGCAGCAGCTGTTGATAGCATAAAACAACCTAGGCCACACTCAGCGTAATTAATCCACAGATGTAGTCAAATATTGGCAATGGACCTGGTGAAACTTCATTTCATTAAACAGTGTCAGAAACTAGATGGAAGGCACAGCTGCTGAAATAAAATAAAATTTCAAAATCTGTCCAGTAGAAAAGTTGGCTATTAATTTCATGGAAAATATGTACCAATAATTAGAATCTTAAGACTTTTTTAAAACCTAAAAATAGAAGTAAAATTATACAGACAAATAAGCACAAACCTCAGTCTTTTCTGAGTGATTGAGCCTCCTTGGGGAAAACTAGGCTGAGAATGAGATTTCTCCATATAATTCTTTATCTCCTTTGCCTTTACTGACATATTAGTGAATGGGGTATAGGGAGAGGGTTAGTGCTAGGAAAGAAGCATCATTTGTTAGAACTAAATGTGGACAGAAACTTTGAGGTTGATTTTTGAATACCCCCCTACCCACTTTCCTTGCTCAGAAAATGCTTTCCTTAACTTGTTTTGAAATGTTTTAGATTTAGGTTAGATTTTCCTTTTATTTAAGATTAATATTGTAACAACTCACAGAAGAAAAATGATTTCATTTCTTTTACCACAATAACTTTTGTATGTACTCTCTCTACTTAAAAAAAGTATTTTAACCATTTTTATCAATGACATCTGAATTTGTGGGGTCTTTTATATTCAGGGAACCTCAGAGAATATGTATTGAGTGGGCAGTTTTAAGACTTATTCAAGTAGAGATAAATAACTTTGGTCCTCATTGTATCTCCCAGAATTTAGCCCTGTCTCTCACTTGCTACTCCACTGGATGCCAAACTCCTGGTCATACCCATTTCCTTACCAGGCAGGGATTCATAGTCAGGCCTCAAAATGTGGCATGTTCTGCATGTCTTCATCCTAGGCAGAGATCACAGACCTGAAGTTGGGACAGATAAAAGACAGACAGCAACTGACAATCAGCTCCTACTGCTGTTAGATCTAGTGCAGTCTTGTCTAGTGCAATCATGGCTTTAATCAGCTAAACTGATTTTACCTGGTTTAGTTCCCCTTCCCAGTAACGTCTGCTCAAGCCATACTCTTTCTCACATATGTCATACAAATTCCTGCCTCTAACTCTTTAATTATTGTGTTCACCCTGCCTAGAATGACCTTTTTCTTTTGTTAAATTTACCAGTTCTTCACAGCCCAATTCTAGACCTAGCATTGATCATCAATAGAAGCAAGCTATATTTTGCTCTAAAATAGAAGTTTTCTATATTATGCCATCCAACCTGGCCTTCAGTCATACTTTCTGCTCATAAATTACTGCATATCTTTCAAATCCCATTTAGATGGATCTGTTTTGGAAGGTGTATTAGTCAGTCAAAGGGGTGCCGATACAAAATACCAGAAATCTGTTGGCTTTTATAAAGGGTGTTTATTTGGGGTAGAAGCTTACAGAGGCCATACAGTGTAAGTTACTTCCCTCACCAATGTTGTTGGAGCAAGATGGCTGTCGATGTTCAGCCTTCCTCTTCCTCTTAGGGCTCCATGGTCAGGCTCTCTAGGCTTTATCCCTCTCCCCAGGGCATGGATTCTCTCCACAAGGCCAGCTGTGAACTGTCAGGCGAATGGCTCGTCTCTTATCCTGGGGTGTTCTCTCCTTCCTCACACAGCTTTAAAACACGGATCTCCTTTTCTCCAGTGTCCAATAATAGTTTCATCATGTACTTCTGAGGCATCATAAAAAGTCTCTTTAGCATCCATATTACCATCAACAGTCTCTTCAAAGCACTGTAGGTCTTTTCTACCAAGCATCTCAAAATTCCTCCAAAAAACACCCCTTATCCATTTATAAAAACCATTCCAGCATTTTGGTAATTGCAAAAGCACTATCCCACTCCTGGTACCAAATTCTGTATTAGTCAGCCAAAGGGGTGCTGAGGCAAAATACCAGAAATTGGTTGGTTTTTATAAAGGTATTTATTTGGGGTAGAAGCTGATAGTTACCAGGCCATAAAGCATTTTACTTCCCTCACCGAAGTCTATGGCCACGTGTTGGAGCAAGATGGCTGCTGACGTCTGCCAGGATTCAGGCTTCCTGGGTTCGTCTCTCTGGGCTCAGCTGCTCTGTTACCTCCACAAGGCCAGCTGTAGACAGGCAAACAGCTTGTTTCTCTTCCCGGGGCCTTCTTTCTTTCCTCACAACCAAGCTTCTCTGTGTGCTTACTCCCCAGATCTCCAGCTCTAGACTCCCAACTCTGTCCTTTGCCATGTCTTTTCTCTGTGAGTCCCTGGCAACCAAGGGGTGGGGACTCAATGCCCTACTGATGTGGCCCGATCAAAGTCCTAATCATAATTTAATCAATTAAAAGTGATACCTCTGACAGACCAGTTTACAAACATAAACCAATACCTATTTTTGGAATTCATAAACAGTGGCAAACTGCTAAAGAAGGCTTTTCCAAAATTGCCTAGCCCTCATGTGTCGTTCTTGAGCAAAAGAGTCCATTAAAGTTTGCTGAATGCATATGACCCTGTACCATTCTCTACTCATTCTTTAAAACTAGGATAAATATCACTTGCTCTGGGGAGACTTTCTTGATTCCAAAGGAGATCCCTTATTATATATTTTTGTAGGACATATAATTTTATTTAATTGTTCCTGTAATTCCTCTTTTATATCATCCTCTTCTAGCTCTTCTTTAGACTTCATAAGTGCAGGGACTGTGTCACTTGTTCATGAATGTGTTCCTAGTGCCAACTGGAGGTACGATGCCTGACTCAAAATGACAATAAATTTTTTGTTTAATGGATGTTTGAAGCCATGAATTCTTTATCTCCAGTGAGATTGTTACCTGAGTTTCATTTATGTGTCATTTATGTTTGGCACAGAGATTTATACACAAAAGACATAATAATTATTTATTCCTTTGTTTCTATGTGACTCCTGCTGAGGTAAGAGGGCTGTAGGGAGAAAAGCTTCAGGAAATGCTAAATACCATTAGAAGAGGATTGAAGGGTGGTAAATGTTTCTAGGCTTTTGGGGCACTAATTTTCCTGTTGTGGGTCCCAACCATTTTAGTTTCAACCCATTTACTTAAAACAAGAGTTCCCCTTGTGAATATGTTATCATATTCACAGATGTTTCATTTTTTAGTTATTCACATTTGAGAAAATGAATATACAAATCTCCTTGCTTAGCTCATAATCAGAAGTCTCCAATGGATTACTCTATTCTGCTATTATTACTGCTTTGTCTGCCTTCATGTATCCAGTAGCCACTTTAACTCTTTATATGTTCTTCAGACATTTTCTGGGAGTCAGTGTTCCATTTCTCAAATTAGACAGAAAATATCCCAGGTCAGGCGTCACTGCTTTTTCTTTCTATGATCTTTTTCTCCCCATCAGATCTTAAGATAGGAATGCCACCATGTGCTAGAAGTTAAAATTCTAAAGTGCTATCTCTATGGATATAATTCATATCCTAGAATGCAGAAAGTGGCATCTGATTATATCAGAAAAATGCCTGGAAATTCAGGGGAATCTGGAAACGTCTACTCTTAATGATTCCTTGTTTTCTGTTGTCTGCTTTCATTGGGGCCAAAGTGCAGATTCAAAGTAGATCTGAGCCCTCATTCCACATCTAAAGCCCAGCCTCAAGGTTACCAGATAACCCAGTCCTCAGCCCTGAGATAGTGAGAAGCTTCTCCCCAATACCATCCTGGATAGATGTTTGGGGGCCATGGACAGCAATCATCGATTAAGAATTTCTAGTGTTCCTTGAAATAGAGATAGTCATCATCCTGGGGTCCTTACCTCTTCATACCCTAGATATTTTTATTCATGTAGTCAATACCTCGAACTCCAACCTCCTTTCTCTTGGGTCTCAATTTTGCCTGAGTCTAGTCACCAGAGGTTCATGTTTCTTTTGGTGGGCACAAATGATCCTGGGCCTGCTCTGCTTTCTTGGTTTTGTTAATGCTACAGTTATCAGCAGAGCTTGGATTTGGTGGCTCCTTGGGCATTACCCATGTCAGCCATGGCTTCAGAATTCTCCTCCTTATTCCTAAATTGGACTTTCTCCTAACTATTAGTTCTGCCCATTGTTCCCAGAGAAGAACATGGAAATGTCCTTAAAAGCATTTTTGTTTACCAAGATGCTCAACAGGAAATGTCAGTCCAGCTGAGAGGGAAGTAAAGGGGGTACCCAAGAGGGGATCAATGCATGGTAAAGAGGCACATCCTCAGCCAGGTCTTCTAGGGGGGCCTAGTCCAGGCTGTGGCTCTGTCAGTGACTCCTGTCAATGACTCACAGAACCATGGGATTCGAGGATTTCTTTTTATTAGCACATAAGGTAGAGTGTTAGGAGAAGACGCGGAGAGGATGGAAAAAAAGACGTAAATAGTAACCTAGAAACTGTTGATCTATTTCTGGATTATGACCCATTCTTCAAATAAAACTGGATTCTAGTTCCATTGTGGGTGTGTATGTGTGTGGGTGGGTGTAAGAATGTGACTCTCAACCTTGGTTTGTGACAACTTTGAATACCTCTAGTTACCTCAAAGATTGTGGTAGAATTATTTCTTTAAAAAAACCTGTAAATTTATAAAATTTGCTTACAAAAACCCTATAAGAGAACTCTTCTAAGAGCAGACAAAGGTATACTTTAATCAGTCCCAACATAGAATGTCCTCACTCCTGAGATTTTGGAAATTATGTTAGAAACATTACCAGCAGGCTTAAGTTTTTTGTTTTTTTTT
>JAQZBX010068459.1:0-15749 GCA_029593785.1 Cabassous unicinctus | reverse complement strand
GTATGCCCCATTCCCTCCCCTCCCACTCTCTCCCACATCAACAACACACTTCACTAGTAGAGTACATCCATCACAACTGAAGAACACTTATTGAAGCATTGTCACCAACTATGGATTACAGTTTATATTATTGTACATTTTATCATAGCCTACAAGCCTGTCCCTTTGCATTTTTAATTTTGTGTATTACATTATTTGATTTTATTATGTTGAACCACATTTGCATATCTGGATAAAGCCTGCTGGATAATAATGTATAATTTTTAATGTGCAATTAAATTCTGTTTATTAATATTTTGTTGAATATTTTTGCATTTATATTCATAAGACATACTGGTCAGCAGGTTTTTAAAAAATAATTCATTTTTTTAATTTTTTAAATTAAAAAAAAATTTTTTTAAGATACTGAGATTACATAAATGTTACACACAAAATATAGGGATTCCCGTATGCCCCGCTCCCCACACCTCCCACACCCTCCAACATAAACAACATCCTTCATTAGTGTGGCACCTTCATTCCAATTGATAAAAACATCCTGGGGCATTGCAACTGAGAATGGACCATAGTTCACATGGTAGTTTACACTCTCTCCCACACAATTATGTAGGTTATGGGAAGATATCTAATGGCGTATATCTGTCATAGCAATGTCATTCAGAATGATTCCCAAGTCCCAAAAAGTCCCCGCATTACCTCTGTTTTTCCCTCCCCTGCCCCTAGAGCCTCCAGTAGCCACTGTCTCCACAAAAATGTTGTAATTTCTTCCATTGCTAGAATCACAATAAGTCTATAGTAGAATACCAGTAAGTCCGCTCTAGTCCATATTTCATTTCCCAATTCTGAGGATTCTGGGATGGTGATGTCCACTCCACCTCCATTTGAGGGGGTTCTTCGATCCCATAAAGCAGATGGATAGGACTCTTTTGCTTGCAGTTGTAGGCTCTCTCATTTCCTTGGTATGGTGGCTGTCAATCCTCACTTCCTTGTTAATCTGGCCTTGTTATAAGGGTGATGTTGGCCTCTGTTGTTGTTTGTAGCAGTATGTAACCCAGAAAAACATGTTTACAAACTTAATCCATTCTTCTGGTGTGATTTTTTTGTAAGTAGGTCTTTAGTTGAGGTTACTTCAGTTATGGTGTGACCACCTCAATCAGGATGGGTTTTAAACTTATTAAGCTTCTTACTAGAGTCCTTTATAAATGGAATGAAATTCAAATAGAGAGAAAGACATGGGAAGAATTTGAAATCAATGCAACTCAGAAGAGAAATGAGAGGTGAGGAAAGGTTACCATGTGCCTTGTCATGTGACGGCTAAGGGCCAAGGATCACAAACAGCCAGCCACAGAATGCCAGTCTTCAGGAAGAAAACATCACCTTGATGTTGCCTTATTTGGATATTCTCTTAGCCTCAAAACTGTGAGCAAATAAATTCTCATTTTTAAAGCTGAATCATTGCATGTTGCTTGTTTGAGCAGTCCAGGAAACTAAAAACAGCCTTATAGACTGGTTTAGGAAGAGTTTATGCCCTTTATATATTTGAAGAATTTTCAAAGAATTGGTGTTAATTCTTGCGATATTTGATAGAACTCTTCTGTGAAGCCATCTGGTCATGGACATTTCTTTGTTGGGAGGTTTTTATTACTGAATCAATTTCTTTTACTAGTTATTGGATTGTTGAGATTTCAATATTTTTCTTGAGTCAGTGTAAGTTGTTTTGTGTTTCTAGGAATTTTGTACACTTCATCTAAGTTATCTAATTTGTTGGTATGGAGTTCTTCATTGTATCCTCATTTTATTTTTATTTTAGTGTGGTCAGAGTAATGTTCTCTTTTCATTTCTAATATTACTTTTCTCTCTCGTCTTCTCTTTGTCAGTCTAGCTAAAGTTTGTCAATTTTATCAATCTTTTCAAACAGTAAACTTTTGTTTTCTTTAATTTTTCATATTTTGTAAAGGTACTAGGGATTGAACTCAGTACCTTATACATGCGAAGCAGATGGTCAATCACTGAGCTACATCCACTCCCTAATATTGTTTTTAATTCTCTATTTCATTTTTATTAATTCTAATCTTTGGTATTTCCTTCCTTCTGCTCACATTGGAATTAATTTGGTCTTATTTTTCTAGTTTTTGCAGTTTTGAGGTAAGGTCTCCAAATTTAAACCTTTCTTATTTTTTTAATGTAAGCATTTAGAGCTATAAATTTCCTTTTCTTAATCACGTTAGCTTTTTTTTTTTTAAATTAGAGAAGTTGTAAGCTTACAAAACTGTCTTGCATAATGTGCAGAATTCCTGTATATCACACTTCCACTAACACCTTATATTGTTGTCGAACATTTGTTACAGATTATGAAAGAACATGATCAGTCTATTACTACTATGGTCCATAGTGTACACTTGGTATATTTTTTCCATACACCCACTATTATTAACACTTCATGTTAATATTTTACATTTGTTATAGTTCATGAGAGAACACTCTTATTGTACTGTTAATCACAGTCTATCTTCTACTACATAGTTCACTGTGTTATACACTCCCATGCTTTGTACTTTCTATCCAAAATGTATACTCAGTGATTCTCACTTTTAAACCATTGAGTGTTTTCCTTAGTTAAAAAAACAACAGCATACCACCCTATTATTGACCCTTAGCATTTCTATACTACCTTCTTTGACACCAATGGGAGAATATTACAATATTGCTGTTACCTATAGTCCATTAGTTACTTTAATCACATTTTTCAATGCATCAATATACACTTACCACCTTTTAATAGTGACATAAATTCGTTCTAGTTCAAAGAAGAACATTCTTCTACTTGTATTATTAACCACAATCCTTATCCACCTCCATGTTCACTATGTTATTCAGTCCCTAGATTATTCTCTAGCTTTCTTTCAATTGACATATACATCTCTAGACTACCCCTTTCAGGCACTGTCCCACTTAAAAACCAGCCTTGTTAATTATACTTACTATAATGTGTTACCATCAATCCTATTCATTTCTACACATTTAGAATCAAGGTAATTGAACATCAACATATATTAATCATCAGTACACCTTCTCATTTTTCATCCTAAACCCTAGTAACCTATAATCTAGATTTTAACTCCATGTTTTTATTCTTCATATTTAGTTCATATTAGTGAGACAATACAATATTTGTCCTTTTGTGTCTGGCTCATTTCACTATCAAAATGTCCTCACGTTTCATCTATGTTATCATATGTGTCCCAATTTCATTTTTTCTTAGGTCAGCATAGTAATCCATCATATGTATATATCACAATTTGTTTATCCATTCATTGGTTAGTGGACACTTGAGTTATTTCAATATTTTGGCAATTGTGAATAATGCCGCTATGACTATCTGTGTGCAAATGTCTGTTTGCATCACTGTTTTCAGTTCTTCTGTATATATTTATAGTAGCGAGTTTTCTGGGTCACACAGCAATACTATATTTACCTTAGTGAAGAACCATAAAATTGCCCCCACAGATGCTGCATCTTTCTACATTCCCACCAACAGTGAAGGACAGTTCTTATTCCTCCACATCTGCTCCAGCACTTGTTGTTTTCTGTTTGTTTGTTTTTTAAGTAGTGGTCATTCTAAGTGGTGTGAGATGATATCTCATTGTAGTTTTGATATGCATTTCCCTAACAGCTACTGATATTGAACATTTTTTCATGTGTTTTTTCAACATTTGTATTTTCTCTTGTGAGAAATGTCTATTTAAGTCTTTTGCCTATTTTTTAATAGGATCATTTACTCTTTTATTCTTGAGTTGAACAATCTCTTTATATAGCATAGAAATCAAACCTTTATCAGTTATGTCGTCTCCAAATATTTCCTCCCAAAGAGCAGGTTGCTTTTTCACCTTCTTGAAAAAGTTTTTTAAAGCACAAAAGTATAAGTTTGAGGAGGTCCAATTTGTCCATTTTTTCTTTCATTGCTCATGACTTTGGTATAAGTTTTAAGAAAACCCCACCTACCACCAGGTCTTAAAGATATTTCCCTACAATTTCTTCTAGGTGTTTTATGGTGTTAAATCTTATATTTAGGTTTTAATCCATTTTGAGTTAAATTTTTTATAAGAAGTGAGGTAGTGGTCCCCTTTCTTTCTTTTGGCTACAGATATCCAGTTCTTCTAGGACCATTTGTTGAATAGACTGTTCTCACCCAGCTGAGTGGGTTTGATAGCCTCCATCCAAAAGATGTAAGGGTCTTTTTCTGAACCATCATTTCGGTTAAATTGGTCAATATACCTATCTGTATACCAGAAACATGCTGTTTTTACTATTTTAGCTAGGTAATATGATTTACAATCCAAAAGTGAGAGTCCTCCAACTTTTTTCTTTTTTAAGTTGGTTTCTGGTTGTTCGGGTCTTCTTTCTCTTCCAAATAAATTTGATATTTGGGTTTTCCTTTTCTTTCAAAAAGGCTGTTAGGATTTTTATCAGGATTTCATTGAATTTGTATATAAATTTGAGTAGAATCAGCCTCTTAATGATATTTAGTCTTCCCATTCATGAACATGGAAAGTTTTCCCGTGTATTTAGTTCTTTGGTTTCTATTTATTTATTTATTTTTTCATATATATTTTAAAAGATGCTTAGATTACATAGATGTTACACAAAAATTAGAGGGATTCCGGTGATCTCCACTTCCCATACCTCCCATAACATCTTACATAAACCTCTCTTTCATTAGTGTGGCACATCACCTGCAATGGATATACATATCCTGTGGCTTTGCCACTAAGCATAGACCACAGTTCACATCATAGGCCACACACTCTCCCACACAGTTCTGCTTGGTATATGCTGCTCTAAAATGGCCTATATCTGTCACCTCAACGTCACTCAGGACAACCCCCAAGTCCTGAAAAAGCTCCTGTATTACAACTGCCATTCCCCTCCCTACCCTGAAAGTGTCTAGTGGCCATTGGCTTCACCTCACTGTTATAATTTCTTCCATTGTTTGAATCCCAATATGTCTACAACAGAATACCATTGAGTCCGCTCTAGTCCATAGTTCTTCCCCCAATCCTGAGGGTACTGGAATGGTGATGTCCACTCCATCTCTAAGTGAGAGTGGGCTTATATCCCATGGATACAGTGGAATGGATTATCCTGCCCTCAGCTGCAGGCTCTCTCCATTCCCTGGGATGGCCGTTGTCCATTATCGTTGTCTCCTCACCAGGTGACTTGGGTGAGTCCATTGAGCTGTAGAGTAGGAGTCGCAGCTCTACCAAGATTCCAGGCACAGCTGGCACATAGGCAGACCAGAGGCTCCAGTCTCTGGAAGTACACCTACAAACTCCAGCCTCACATATACGTTTGAATAGGAGGGACTGATGGACAATGTGCAGGGAGGACTTATTTGAGTTCAACTCTGTTACTCTTAGGAGCACAGATTGCAAAGTAGAGCCCACTGATAAGGCATCAATCTCTGGGGCTATCCCCCCTTATATAGGACCTGGGTGTCTCCAGAGCCCTCAGGAGTCCCTGTGTGTGGGGTGATATACACTTTGGTGTTCTATGAGATCCTACTGAGGTGTGCATAAGCATTACCTCTGGGATGACCTCCCGACTCTCTTTGAAGCCTCTTAGCCACATGAACTCATTTGTCTTTACCTTTTCCCCCTTTTATTCAAGGTTTTTTTTGTTTTTGTTTTTCCCAGTTGTGATTCCAGTTGGCACTTGGTATTAGTCCCTCGTTGCCAGGGAGGCTCATCCCCGGGAGTCTTGTCCCACGTTGGGGGGAAGGTAATGCATTCATATGCTGAGTTTGCCTTAGAGAGAGGCCACATTTGAGCAACAAGGAGGCTCTCAGGTGGCAACCCATAACAGTTGGCCAAGTTTCAATTACAAGAGCATAGACTCATAAGGCTAGTCATCAATAACAAGAACCCAACAGTGGGCCCTCCTTTTTTGCCAGACACTGCCCCTGCACTCGGGGGCCTGTTGCTGCTCCCTTGGAGATGTGGCAGAGCTCTCCCAGCTGGGAATTCAGTATTCCCTCATTTATTGAGTGATTGTCTATCCACCTTGACCATGCCCCATCCTTCGATCATTTGAAAAATTTTATATAATATTCATGTATATTCAGATGAACTTACTCCCATGAATCCCCCATCCCAGACACCCCCCACCAATGATCCTCTGCAGCCCTCATTGTAACCCTTCTGTGACCTAAACCTTTCTTGAAGATGAAGCCCATATAATAACCAAATACAACTAATAGGAAAATGAAATAATAGTGCTAAGGTTAAATGCAAGAGATAAAATACAAGGAAATTCAGAAAAAAAAGAACTAAAAATAAAATATAATTAACGGATTGGGACATTCAAAACAAGAAAATGGGAAAAAACAAAAGAAATAAAAGGTTTTTTTTTCTTTTTTTTAAATTATTTTCTTTGGTTTCTTTTAGCAATGCATTGTCGTTTTCTGCATACAAGTGTTTTAAGTTCTTGGATAATTCTATTCCTAACTATTTGATTCTTTATTGCACTATTTTAAATGGATTTTTAAAAAGACTTCTCCTCAGATTGCCCGTTAATAGCGTATAAAAATTATACTGATTTTTGCATATTAAACTTTTTTTGGTTCATCTTAATTTATTTCCTCACAGTTTGGAGGCTGGGAAAATGTCTAAGTCAAGGCATCATCAAAGCAATGTTTTGTCTCAGAAAACTCTGGCATTCTGCAGCTGGATGCTGATGATCCTTGGTTCCTCTTGCCAGGCACATGAAACCTCTCTTGATCTCTTTCTTCTCTTCCAGGTTACATTTCAGTTTCTTTTTAATATTTTTTATTCTTAAAGAAGCTTTAGTTTACATAAATAGTACATCAAAAATACAGATTATTACCATAAACCCCACTCCCTACCCTCCCACATTTGTCTCATTAACAACATCTTTCATTAGTTTAGTACATTTGTTACAATTGATGAACACATATTAAAAAATTGCTATTGTCCATCATCTTTATTTTACATTATAGATTACATTTTGCATTACACAATTTTATAGATTTTGACAAAATGTATAAAATCCTGTATTGCCCATAGCAATATCAGGCAGAACAATACCAATGCCCTCAAAAATGCCCCATGTTACACCTATTTTTCCCTCTCCTTCCCCTCAGAACCTCTGGTTGCCACTGCCTTTAGATCAATGTTAAAAGATCTTCCATTGCTAGAATATCAATCTACTTTAGTCTATAATTTCATTCCCGCTTATAATTATTCATTCCTCAATCTTGAGATTTGGGGATAGTGAAGCCCAATCTCTTTCTGATTAAGAGGGAGTTTAGATCACATGGGGTAGATGACTGTAACTGTCTTGTTGTAGTTATAGATATTCTCTGTTTTGGGTGAAAGGCATTGTCCATCATCATCTTTTATCAGTTTTCCTTGGTGAGTCCAGTGAACTGGAGAGCAGGTTTTGAAACTCTGTTGAAATGCAGGTTGCAACCAGCATTTGAAGGGACTAAAAATTTACGTCTATGGGACATATATTTAATGACTAAGTGCTAAATATAGGTTCAAATAAATGGAGCAGAAGAGCCATGTGTAGGAAAATTATAAATCATTCTAACTCTGTTACATTGGGGAGCATAAGTCCTTGGATAATTCCAAAGTAGGGCCCACTGACCAGGTGCTGAATGCCTGAGATTGCACTGCCTGCAATCAATAGATGTCTCTGTAGCCCTCAGGAACCCCACTCTTTGAGACACTGTTTACAGTGTCAGTCAATGAGATACTTCTGAGACATGTATAAGTGTAACCTATACATTGATCTACCAACTCACTTTGAAATCTCTTAGCCTTAAAAATTCATTCGTATTTAATATTTTCCCCTTTTAGTCAAGGTCCTTTTCCAAATGTATCACTATTTGGTGCTTGGTAATCCCTGGTGTCTGGGAGGTTCATCCCTTGGGGTCATATACCGTGCTGTAGGGAAGGGAATGAATTTATATGCTGAGTTTGGCTTAAAGAGAGGGCACATGTTAGCAACAAGGAAGCTTTCAGGAGGTAACTCTTAGACAAAATATATTACTAAGCTAAGTTTCATTTTCACAAATGCAAGATTCATAAATACAAGCATCATTATCAAGGAACAGTCATATTGGTTTGTCCTCCTTCCCTAGGCACTACCAATGTACTCAGGGGATTCTTACCACTCTATTAAAGAATCTAACAGTACATCTCAGGATGAGAATTCAATATACTTTTACTTATTGTGTGGGTCTCCATCCACGAAGGCAATACCCCCTGACTACTTGAACATATTCATATGCCATTGAGGCATGTTACAGGTACACCTCTCCCCACAGATTCCCCAACCACAACACCCTACACCAGTGCTCCTCCCCTACCACAGTTGTGACCCTTCTGCAATCCAAAACCTCCCAAAAAACAAATAAAAAAATAAATAATAATCATAAAATAAAATAAAATAATAAAATAAATAAAATACAAAAATTAAAAATTAAAAAAATTAAAATTAAAAGTTTTCCTTTTTGTTGTTTACCACTATAAGATCTGTTTTCTTTTATGTATGGTGACATTTTCTTCCCCTATGTTCCCCTCGTGTCTTTTTCTTTTGCTTTGTTTTCAAGGAAGCTTTAAGTTACAGAAATGTTTCGTAGAAAATATAGTAGATTCCCATAAGCCAGACACCCTTCCCCTCTCTCACTCTCCCCTATTAATAACATCTTACATAAATATGGTAAATTTGTTACAATTGATGTACAAATATAAAACAGTTAGTAACCATGGTCAACAGTTTATATTATGGTTTATATTTTGAAGTGGACAGCTTTACAGTTTTTGACAAAATTTAAAATGGCTTGTGTCCATCATTGCAAGATTATGCAGAACAATTCCAATTAAAAAGCCCTATGCTTCATCTATTCTATTCTTCCCTCCCCGTCCCTGGAACCTATGGTATCCACTGTTTTATTTTTTGAAGCATAAAATTCGGAGTTATATGCAATAATATTGAGGGCTTGACATATTCGTCTATTTTCTTTTATTAGGCACTGCTTATGTTCTCAAAAGATTCTTGCCCATTTAATGGAGAACATAGCAGGAGTCCCCAGGTGTTTAATATTTTCTTGTTTATTGTGTGGGTCTCCACATACTGAGGTAACACACTATGACAACATGAGTTCTTTCATAGTCCACAGAGGTATGCACCAGGTTTGCCCTGTCCCACATATCTCCTTACTCTGATGCCTTTCACAGGTAACCCTCCCCTGCCATATTTGCAAAAGAACATTCACACCATTGTAGTTTTCACCACAGAACTACAAATCCCCAGATTTCACTTGTTCCTTCTTTAAGCCCTCTTCCTAGCTCCATGGATAGTGCAACCTACCCCTCAACATACTCCCCGTCTTATTCCAGCCCTGTTGAACCCAAACACATCACTTTACAAGTATCACCCCTATCCACTGACCAAACACCCTCTTCCACCTTACCATAGGTTTTGCCCATATTGAACATTGGCTCACCACACTCTACTCCCTTTCTGTCCCTTGAAAATCTATCTTCCAGAACTAGCCCATTGATTCTGTTCAATTTGCTTAGATCATATCAGAGAGGTCATGTAATAGTTGTCCTTCAGTGATTGTCTTACTTCACTCAGTATAAGGTCTTCAAAATTCATCCATGTTTTCCCATGTGTTAGTGCTGCTGAGTAATATTCCAATGTATGTATACACCACAATTTGCTTATCCAGTTAAATGTTGATTGACACTTGGTTTGCATCCAAACTTTGGCAATAGAGAATAATGTCACTATAAACATTGGTGTGCATATATCTGTTCGTATCCCTGCTTTCAAATCTACTAGTTATATTCCCAGAGGTGGGATTGCTGTATCATATGGTCATTCTATACTTACTTTCCCTAGGAATGGCCAAACTGCCCTCCAACATGACTTCACCATTCTACAATACCACCTGTGGATATTAGACAATTATTGGAATAATGGTTACCAAATAATTTTTCCCATTGAGTAGGCTGCCTTTTCAGTTTCTTGTCAAACTCCTTTGAAATGAAAAGTTTTAAATTTTGATGAGGTCCCATTTACCTGTTTTTTCCTTTCATTGTGATGTGAGTGTAAACTTTATGAAACCATTTCCTACCAATGTAAACAAATTGAAGGTTCTGATATAGATTCATAAACCATCTTTAAAAATTTTTTAAATGATTTTAAGTTTTTTTAATTGCATATATTCATCCTAACTTATCTTTTAATTTGAAAGAAAAAAGTTAAAAATATAACCATTAAAAATGTTTTTAGAGATTATACAGCATAAATTTATAAGCTGTTCAAAATAATTAAAAAAAACATTTTCTAGGGATTAGCTGACATTTTATGTGTTAATTATGAAGCATAGGAAATAGTGCACATTAAATTTCTTAGAGAAGAAAGGATCTAAATTAAAAGAAAGAGAGATTCAGATTTCAGAGTCAGAAAGATGTGAATTTTAATGCTGCACCAAATAGGTGTGATTTTAGGTGTGTGATTTATAGTCTTTAAATTTCAGTTTCCTCACTGGAAATGAAGATAATGCTAATATTAACAATAACCAACATTTAATGAGTATTAATGTACGTTAGAAAGTAATCTAAGCATCTACACTTATTAACTTATTTATTCCTCAGATCAACCCCATAAAATAGGTAATAGTATGGCCCCCATTTTACAGCAGAGGAAATGAATGTACAGAGTGATTAAGATATTTGCTTCAAGTCACAGGGCCATTTGTAAGCCAGGATTTGAAACTTGGCAAATTATCACCTCTCTCCTCAAGAAGGATTTGCAACATAACATTAAAATATCATCAGTTATCATCATTATGATTGATATTAAAATATATATAGTTTAGAAGACAATCATGTACCATTTATTGCCCAGAATGTGGTATATTTTCTTATGTGCATGCATATGCATGTGCTTTCGTGTGTCTGTGTGTGTTTGCATATATACACACAGACACAGACATAATCTTCTCAGCAAGTTTTAGGGTTTCTTTAAGGCTGGGATAACACAATATTTGTTTAAAACTCCCATGACATATTAACAGAGTGTCTTTGAGAAATAGAAAATCAATAAATGTAAAAAAATCATTAAAATTATGAAAATGATCAGAATTTATAAAGTACTTGACTGTGATGATAATCAGAATACCCTTTACAATTGAAAAATTATTTTCCTTTACACGTTTCCTAGAAGAGAAAGTCCTAGATATAGAAGACAAACATTTAGTTCAACTCCAGTCAATTAAAAAAAGAGATGGATCTGTTCCAGGTGTTAGTATCTAAGAAAAATTCTATTATTGAACAATTAGAAAAAACAATTAGCAATTGCAACTGTGAACAATTCAGTTCTTCAAAAGCAACAATGTGGTCTTATGGAGACAGTTCTTAATTTATTGATTATGATATCAATATCAAACTGTAGGCAAAGTCTACATTGATTTTTTTCATTAAATAAATTATTTAGATATATCATTCATACATGATATATCAAACATACATTAACTTACATAAACAATAAGTGTATATTAAAAGTTTCAAACTTACAAAACTAACATACATAACATCATACAAGGCTCCCTTACATCACCCAACCACCAATACCAATCATTTGTAGCAAACTATGATAGAGTATCATCAAATTATTGCTAATAACTATAGTACATATCTTACATTTGGTGTATTTTTTCCCTAAACCACTCTATTTTTTTTGTTCCTAAACTATATAATTTATCTAAAAAGTGTGCAATCAATGGCCTTTGATATAATCACAGAGTTGTGCATTCACCACTTCAATCAATATAAGAGCATTTTTATTACTCCAAAGAAAAGAAGAAAAAACAAACTAAAGAACCACTATCATACCCATATGTTATTGCTACTAATTACAAATCATATAATGTGCTTTCCCCATTTCTATTCATTTCCAAATATTGACAAATTTTACCAATTCTGCACATATTAAACCACAGCATTCCATTCTCTAACTACATTCTATTCTCCAGTGACTTATATTTTAGGTATTAAGTTCATGAGTTTGCCTATTATATTTAGTTCATAATAGCGAAATCATTCAATATTTGTCCTTTTGTTCCTGGCTTGCTTCACTCAACATAATGTCCTCCAGGTTCATCCATGTTGTCATATGTTTCATGACTTCGTTTCTTCAATTGCTGAATAATATTCCAACATGTGTCTATCCCACAGTTTGTTTTAACATTTCATCAGTTGATAAGCACCTGTGTTGTTTCCAGTTTTGATAACTGTGAATAATGTCCTTATGAACATCACTGTGCAGATGTATGTTCACGTCACTGCTCTCAGTTCTTCTCTGTATACATAGCAATGTATTAATGGGTCACATGGTATATCTGTCTATCTTCCTTAGGAACTGTCAAAAAGATGTTAGAGGATAGATTTGAGAAAGGATACTCTTGATAATTAGATTAAGAAATGATGATGGCATGTTATTGAAATGAATGCGAAAAATTTTGTAAATATTTAATTAATACAATTAATCAAAATTAGCTATGGGCATATGCAATAATTATCAATTATGCATTGTATATAATTAGATATCTTCCTGGGATTTTTACTTTTATGCAAATTTGTGGTAATGGTTTAGGTCAAGTTTTACCAAAATTGTGTCATCCATGAATGCTTAATGAATAAAGGCTTGAATCATTACCATTAAAATAAAAATAATTAAGATTTTAGACACAACTACTATGGAATATGATATTTACATTTAGTGATAAAATTAGTAATGACATATTAAAATTACTGAACATAAATATCTTGTTGGAAGTTGCAACCAAGATATATATTTCCAACTTTCAATGACAAGAACCTGAACTATTTTTCAGGTTAAATATCCAGATAGGTTATTTTTTTTAATTTTATATTTTAATTTAGAAACTCCTAACTTAGAAAATGCCACATAATTATTTAAAATTAGATTTTACATGGCAATGTTGGTTATGAAGTTATTCCTCACTAAAGACTATTTCAGTAAAGTCAGAGTTGAAAGTCTCTCTGTTCTGACATTAGATTGAATTTACTCTCATTCCCTTCTTTGGATGTATTACATACCAAAAAGAATTTCATCTTCTCTCATTGTGTTTTATAAAGTTTTAAACGTGAAAATTGCATCATCAATATTTTTCTTCCAATAAGTGAAGTAGAAGTTAAGTTTCCATAGTATAGTAAAAGTCACATCCATTTATAATATCTTGTGCATCATCTGATGCCATGGGCATAGTATAATTGCTAAGAACCTGCAATTCAACATATCTACACCTTCCTTTTTAGAAAAGTAGAAAAATTGCCCTTTATAATAACTCACTGACTTTTCCCAGAAACTCTATGACAAAATCTATTTTCAGAAGGAAACACTTTTTTACTCAAAAAGGGATTTCTTTGAACAGACTTTTATTCATATATTTGTAAGTAATTTATAAATCCATTGTTTTGGAGACATCTTGTCTATGAGTGTTGGTAAAAGAATCCAAATGTGAATACTAAATATATGGGTGTTTATTAGTTGCAAATTTTGGCTGACTATGCTCAGTGGAACTGGTTATATGAAATTATTTTGTTTTCATCATTATGAGATTACTTATCAATACAGCAGTAGAACATGAACCCATGGGAGATAGAATAAGCAGAGGATGGTTTACTAATGGGAAGCAATGATCTGGTCCTTATAACGTATGGGTATACTGAAATTGAAAACATACATTAAAGATAACACTGACTGCTGGGTAAGGACATTGGCATATGGCATGGGGAACAATAATAACTGAGATCCAATTTGATAGCCCTTTGTTGGCTTAATTTCTCCAGGTAATTTTCAAGCTGTAGAAGGAAAATAAAACAAAACAAAACATGAAAGCAAGCAAACAAACAAACAAAATCTTTTGTCTCCTGTTGGCCATGTAATGGAGAACAATGAAAGAAGATACTGCATTGATGTGGAATGTAAGGCAGTGAAGCAGCAACACAAAATATTGTGAGACTAGAAAATGATGCTTGGTTTAAAAACCAGATTGGATTTTAAAATTTTGCATGATAGATAATAGCCAGGAGGTATTTTTGTATTTTGGAATGTATGAAGCTTCTAGAAATCTCAGAAAACCTAGGAGTTTATGAGTTTATGTAAATACCAGAATTTATGAATTTATGCAAAATGAGGAATCAAATTTTGTTTGATAGAGTTCAATTTAGTTGAACTTCCCTTAAACTTGGGGCATCAGGGAACAATAAGTTTCCACTGTTAAGTCAAATGCTTCCCTGACTCACATATCCCACTTTCACCTGAACACTTTTATCTTTCCAAACACCCAAAAATTTAGTCTTGCTGTGCTGCTAGTAGCCCAAGAAGAAATGTCAGAAATCAGTCTTATATTTCTTAGTCATTCTCAAAGGATCTTTAAAATATTTGTCCATCAGAATACAGGCCAGGGGTTTTAACATGAGGGTAACAGGAGTATAAAAATCAGAAAATACTGTCTTTTGCTCCATTGAGGAGTTGACATTTGGTTGTATACACATGAAGAGCACAGTCTCAAAGTGTCAACTGACTGTTACAAGTTGGTTCTGGCTGTTCTTTGCTAGAGAAGATCATTAAAATGGCTAAGACAATGTGCATAGAAGAAAAAGAAGATATCGAGTATGATTACAATAGTGGAGCCACACAAATCTGAGAGATAGAAAAAGTAATTTAATTCATTTTTACCACAAATCAACAGGTTAAATGTGATGGAAATTTGGATAATAGCATTTGCCACACTGTAATAAAGGAATACAGATATGATCTGCAATCTGATGACTTAGATAACATGTTTATGTCCATTTCAGAGATAAAGAAATTGAGGTATGCTGAGTTTAGGCTTACTAATCTAGGCTATGGCCACCATTGAAGCAAGCTATCTGGTTCTGAGGCCATGTTCCTTCTGCCCCTCTAAAAATAGTGTCATGCTCCTATTTAAACACATGTCACCTGTTTTATTAGCATATATCCTCATATACTTATCTTCAATTGTTCTGGTAAAAGCCTAAGATAGTTGAATATAAATTCATATTTTTCTAGCATCTGGGAATGTGGTCACTGACCTGGAGTCTTACATTGCTTCTATAAATGTGAATATTTATTTTTTACATATCTAAATGATGAGATGAATGATATATGAAAAATATTTATACTTTTTAATGCATTGCAAATTATAAGTTAAAACAATGAAAACATGCTGCAAAATCAAGGTTTAAACCATGCACAAATTGTAAAGGCACAATCTTAGGTTATGATATAGTCATTTCATAGTTAATGCTGCATTTTAAGGTTATTTGAGGAATTTATCTATCTAGTTTTCTATCTATGTATCCATGTCTCTACTGAATCTTTCTGTCTATCTCTGTGTGTGGCTGTTTCGTTGCGTGTGTGTATACAGTATCACATACCTGATGGTTATGCATTTGGTGGCAAGCCATTTCCATGGTTCCATTCAGTTCTCTGTCAGAAAATCAATAATGAATAAAATTAAACTACATTTGAGATTTTGAAATATGTCCTTTAATGTGTTAACTCATAGTATTGATATTACCTGTGTGACCTCTCTTAATTTCCACTATGTCACTTTAAAATGATTTTGTAAAAGAAAACCATTCTGCCACTCCAAATTGAGT
>JAQZBX010068458.1:0-15746 GCA_029593785.1 Cabassous unicinctus | reverse complement strand
ATCAGAATGGCCACTATTAAAAAGACAGAGAACTATAAGTGTTGGAGAGGATGTGGAGAGATAGGAACACTTCTTCACTGTTGATGGGAATGCAAAATGGTACAACCACTGTGGAGGACTGTTTGGCAGTTCCTAAAGAAGTTGAATATAGACTTGCCACGTGACCCTGCAATACCACTACTGGGTATATACCCAGAAGAACTGAGAGCAGTGACACAAACAGACATCTGCACACCGATGTTCATAGCCACATGATTCACCATTGCCAAAAGTTGGAGGCAACCCAGGTGTCCATCAACAGATGAATGGATAAACAAACTGTGGTCTATTCACACGATGGAATATTATGCAGCTGTAAGAAGAAATGAAGTCGTAAAGCATATGGCAACATGGTTGAATCTGGAGGACATTATGCTGAGTGAAGCAAGCCAGACACAAAAGGACAAATACTGTATGAATGCATTACTATGAACTAAATATACTGTGTAGTATATTGTTTGATCCACACACACACACACAAAAAAAAAAATTTTATATGTATCCATTACATTTAATGGAGAAATGTATATATTTATTCATCTGTGTTTACTTTTTAGTTTTTAATTGTTTCTATTTTCGGTTATTAAATGTACAAATAAAGTTAAGAAAAGAAAAATTATACACTTTATGGAAATAACCCAAAATAAAACCTAAAAAGGTAAAAACTACACACAGCAAGATTTGTTACTGACTTTAAACATTGAGTAAAGAATCAAATCTTGTCAAAAATTATGCCTGTAAAACCTGACCCAGGAAAATTAGACTTATAAAATGACCACAAAAGAAAACCAAAAACTGCCAAAGCTAAAATTGGGAAAATTTAATATGGGCATAAAATGTGAACGTTGAAGTAAATCTAAATTATTTCAGTAAAATAAAAATACTGAAAACTATTTTTCTGCATAGTAAGAAAGTTAACCTAAGGATTAAATTAACTCAATAGAGTTGTCACCATAAAACAATTTCTTGATGATATTCTAAACAATGTTTGAATAAATATGATGAAAATATTTATATTCAGTCCATTAAAATGTCCTTAGGGTCAAAACAACTGAGAGGGAAATATCCTGTTTGGGATTTCTCAAGCAGCAACCACTTCTAGGGTGGGAGGAGAGACTTTACGGCTTTAACTGTCTATAATCTTTGAGGCAATCCAGGATCTCCTTCCAGGACTTCAACATCTTCCCTATATCAAATAATATGTACTGAGTGAGGGAGCACTGTTGGTTACTAAAATCAAAGTTTATCAGACGGTATAAAGGTCTAGAAATCCCCTAACCACTCCAAGGAGAATTTTCACTTAAAATAAACCTACATGATCTTTTTTTTTTAAGGAGGTACTGGGAATTGAACCCAGAACCTCATATATGGGAAGCAGGCGCTCAACCACTGAGCTATATCCACTCCCCAACCTATATGAATTTTCAATACATGGAACTTTAAACAGTGTAAGGAAATTGAGGCAATGGATTATTTCTTCAGCTTTTCTATGACATTCCTCTCAGAGCAAAGGATAATAACCCAGACAGCCTAGGGGCAATGGGAGGGGGGCGGAGGGGAGGTGGGCGTCATAGCTGGGAGCAGAAATTTCTCCAAAGCTTTATGCTTTTTCTCTAAAATACATGCAAATTTTGCCTACCACTTCATCCTAGATCAAGGCTTATTTTTATAGAGAAATAACATTTTGATTGCCATTGGGAAGAAAAGCCATGTTTTTCCCATTGGGACGGTCATTACCAGGAAATTGGGCTGGGTTGAAGTGAGCTGATACCACCTATCAGAGTCATCTCTGTCTTAGAAGATATGGTCTGTCTCTGTCTCCTTCTCTGTTCCCAGGACTATTTCAATGAAGAAAGATGACAATGGATGATGATGTTCTTTATTGAATAGTCTCAAACTACTCATAGTTCCCTTGATCATCTCTCTTTGTCCAACTCTTAATTTTCATTTGCGTTTTCATTACAGCAGTAGTGTTATGTGCAACACAACTGTGGTGGTTTTACTTTGCAGTTCTTGATTGAGAGTGCTCAGCCCTAAAACAATATCAGCAAAATACTTTGTGAGCAATCTTCATCCTATGTTGAGATGCCATTTTTCTTCTTTCACAGTAGCCTATCCTGTTCACTTTGCTGTGCCTGCTACAGCAGTGTCAGCCAATAACATACAAGGACCTTATTTTCTAATCATCACCGAATATGAAAATATCCTTCTCTGAGCTTTCATTTCTGCAGGGACAATAATTACAAATATGTCACTGCTTTACCTCTCCCCACAACCTGTCTTTGTCCACTCAGTTTCACCCCCACCTATCCCCAAAATAGAATTATCTGCCTGTCAGAATGGACCGAAAGAAGAGAAAAGTGGAAGAAAATGGGGTCAAGAGAAAAGTCAAGAGTCCCAGCTGGCAAGGAAAGTTTTTGAAAGACTGAACAGTATAAAGTTGAGAGGAAAGCTTTAGATGTGAAAAATGTTAAGAGTGAGAAGAATAGGAAAAGAAGATTTTTAAGAAAAATTTCTTTACAATATGAATTATTAATAGATCTTCTTTGAAGCCAGTTAATATTTTAGTTGTTTTCACTTCCCTTTTTTTTTGTTGGGATGGTTTCTCTGAGTATGATTCCATGCTGAGATCATAGGCAGCCATGGCTTTTATGCAGGTTAGTGGAAGAAAAAAAAAGTAAGCCTACATGGAAGAGCAGGTTTATACTGATTTGTTTAAAACAAAACCTTTGAAGATTGCAAAATTGTAAAGCATTTCTTCCTCCAAATTATCTTTAATAATGAATCTCAAGAATATTATATATATATATATATATATATATACACATCCTATAGTCTGGCCCAATACCACTAAAGGTACAGATATCAATTGAGAAGAATATAATGTTGGGGATTAAATCGTGTCCCCCACAAAAGACATTCAAGTGTTAATTTGCATTCCTGTGGGTGTGAACCCATTTGAAAATACAACCTTTTGAAGATGTTATTACTGGTTAAGGCGTAGCCCAGTTGAGTGAGGGTGGGCCTTAATCCATATGACTGGGGGCCTTATAAAGGAAATGTGGGCAGTCAGTAGGGGACAGAAGTCAGAAGAAGCCAGAGAGGAAAGAGAGATGACGTGTGACAGAGGACTGCCATAACCAAAACACTACTTACTCCAGGAGAAAGTGTGGTGTTGCCAACATCTTGATTTTGGACTTCTAGCCTTCAAAACTGAGACAATAAAACTCTTGTTGTATAAGCCAACCCACTGTGTGGTATTTGTCATAGCAGAAATACCAGCATTTGAAGTGCCACCATATGGTCAGAGACACAGGCTTCAGACTCTGCACGAAAAGGAAAATTCCTTCTCCCACTTTCCTCTCTCAAAGCCAGGGCTCCTGAAGAAAGAATTTCTGATTCATTACTCAGGAAGGAGCACCTGGAAATTAAAATTTTGCCATTGGTGATGTTCAGTAGTGAAATAAACTCTGGACTATCAGAGCTCCTTCCACACCTTTCTGGCTAACTCCTACTTATACCTCGGAACCCTGCTTGGGTGTCACCACCTGGTGAAGCCTTTGTCGAGTCCCCTTCCAGCCACAATTGATCACTACCTTATCTGCACCACTTCCATACTGCAGGAGTTAGATCCATTCTGTTGCAAGGATCAGAAACAGTCTTGGGTCACCTCAGATGATGGAGGTGATTGTAAGGACATTTAAGGCAATAAGGAAGCACAGGCATCAGTCTAAGCAGTTATACAGCCCAGCTTTGTGGAGACCTGGAACGTAGTTAAGGAAGTCACAGCAGCTTCCCCCGACAAGAAGAACCTTTTGCTCCTTACTCATGTGATTCTGCTATTCTCACAATTCCGCTTCTCTCATTCTCTGTCTCTCCCTGCTTTTGCTTCTCACCAGTTCAATTGTTACCTTTACTTTCATTTCTTGCTAATTATACTCTGGTTCTAAAGCTTTCAGAGTTTCTCACACTGAAAACTGCCTGTGAGTGAATCAGTTGAGTCAGTGGCTCACCTCTGCTACTGGGCGGAATTCTGATATTACGCCACCTAAAGCCCATTGGGGAAGTCTAAAGATGATTGCCTTTGGCCAAGTTATATGTCCCTAATCAATTCAGTCATGGCCAGGTATTAGGGTCACATGACAGAAAGACGAGAACTTACATACAATTAACAGCCTTGGCTGCTTGACTCAGAAGGCAGGAATACTTAGAATTTACAGACCAAAGTAATTTGCACTTACTTCCATTATTGCATATATGATAATGTAGCCTAATTATTTCTTCACATGTCCAGTCCCCACAGGACTATAGAGAAACCTGAGGCCAGGGTGATGCCTTCCATCTTTGTACCTCAAGCACGTGGCACAGTGTCTGGCATATGGTAGACTCTCAGTAAAGGTCTGTTGAAGTTAAATGAAATGAAGTTGAATCAGAAAACCTGAATTCAAATTCCAATTTTACTACTTAATAGCTATGCAAATTTGGACAAGCTACTTACTCTTTCCGGACCTCCTTTCCCTCTTACATAAAAAGATGAAGCCATGATAAATATTAAATAAGATGTGGATGTACCTAGCACAGATACCTAACATTATTCCACAGTTGCTGTGTTTATCTACATTTTTAAGCTTTCTTTGCTTATGCCGTGTATTGTAATTTTGTCTACTTATGTCTTATTTCCTAAGCATCAGGTTAGGGATAAGTTTTTTGGTTGTTTTGTTTTTTTGTTTTTTGATTTTGTTTTTTAAGGTACCTAGGGCTGAAGATTGAACCCGGGATCTCATATGTGGGAAGCCGGCGCTCAACCACCAAGCAACATCAGCTCCCCTGAGTTGGTTTTTTTCATTTGTTTTGCTCATTGTTGTTGTTGTTGTTGTTTTGTTTTGGGAGGCACTGGGAACCGAACCTGGGACCTCCCATGTGGGAAGCAGGCACTCAACCACTTGAGTCACATCTGCTCCCCAGCAGGTAAGTTTTAAGGACAGGATTTCTCTCACCAACTTTTAGTCCCTTCCAAGCCCCCCAAATCCGTTTAGAAATTGTATGTGCTTAAAATGAAAAGATATTAACATTTTGGTGGAAGTAAAAACAAGCAGGAAATATGAAACATCTCAAATAAAAATGGCCAAATAGTAGTTTCAGTAACTCTGGATGACTAGCAATCTTCTAAGAGCCAAATGAAAAAAAATGTTGACTATATTCCAGTTTTTCAGTGTCTGTCTCCACCTACTGTATTTACTGGAAAGCAGCTGAAGCTTTCCTTCTAATAGTGAGTTTTTCCAGCTTATGTCTCTGGACAGCCAAAGCTCTCCATTGGACAGGACAATACATGTACATGGTCACAGCAACCACTAGATGGCAGGCTTAAAGTTTATTCCAGGTGCATTGCCATGAGAGGACACTCAAATCTTTAGGGAAAAAAAAATAAACTCAACACTCTGATTGCTAGGTTTGTTTTTAAATGGAAAAATACACGCAGGCATGTTCAGATTTGTATTTAGTGTTCCCATAACTAGTTATCTGAGATCTTTCGGCTCACCTTTCCTTTTGTATTCTGTTTCCTTCTTCAGGTTCTTTCTCCTTTGGATTGTAACAAATAAACCTTTTTTCTGGTCAAAGACTTAGCCACACACACACACACACACACACACACACACACACAAACACACACAAACCAAATTGGGTAACACACAAAAAAATCTTTAATTTAGTTCGTGAAAATTGGAGGGCTGGAGGCTTTATATGGGTTTGTTATTTTAAAATAAAAGATTCAATTTATCTAATTTTGGCTGGCTTAGCAAGGTGAGAAGGGAGGGGGAAGGGAATTTGCAGAAAGAAGGGGGCTAAAGGGGCTGAATGTGTGTATGTGGGGCTGGAAGAGGAGGCTGTTTGTAGGGATGGAGGAAGGCAAAGGACACGCGGATGTTGAGGGGGTAGGTGATCACAGAAAGCACATTGGCACTATTGGACCAGGGCAAGTCAGCTGGGGAGAGAACCCTCTAACCCACAGCCTTAGAGCAGTCACTATACTCAGACCTCAGTTTTCTCATCTAGAATGTAAGAGATTTGGGCCAGATAACCTTCTAATTCAAATATGAGCCAACCTGAATCTAGAAACAATACATGCAGACTTCCCTCTGGAATATGCTCTCCTCCCATGGCTGGGCTGCCTCTCTTCTCCTTTCTGGAAAGTCCAGAGGAAAAAGGCTCTAAGCACTCACGCAAAAATAGGGAAAGATAGAGACAGCAGTGGCCTCCTGGGCTAGTGTTAGTGGGGGCACCGGAGGAGAAGTTTCCAACCCCAAATGACAAACTGACAAAAATCCAAACCAGAACCTAGTCTAACCTAGTTAGAACAATGGTTAAAGGAAATGCACACCCCTGTGGGTGGTACTGCTGTTCTTCCACAGCTCGGGTATGCCCTGGTGCTTAAGTGCTGGCTTTTTATGGCTTTCCATAAGGCCACTATCTTTCATTTTTATCTCCAAGGTTGCAATTACACCAGCCTTATAACACTCTAATAATTAGCTGGGCTGTGGGTTCGGGGCTATTACTGCTTTCTCACATTTTAATAGCCAATAGTTACTAATTACAAAGTTTCTATTATTTTTTATCTTAAGAGAGTTCTTCTCTAATGATAAGCAGTAGAGAAGAAGAATGGTGTCTCTTCCCATTTGGCTATTCCCATAAAACTAGTTCTATTTAACTAGCCTTATTATAAATGTGAAAGATTGTTACTCTGCATATAGCAAATCTACATGAAGAATTTAAAATCTTGTACTTTAAATTTATTACACCTACAGTTATCAATGGCCACCACTAGGGGATGCTGCTAAGTGGGTAAGTGGGGGGAGTCTCAGCATTTCAACCCCAAATGCAGATTTCTGGGACTTGGAGAATCAGAATCTTCAGGGTGTGAGATTGGGAAATCTGCCTTTTTAATAAGTTTTCTGAATGAATTAGAGATCCACTGAGTTAGACAACAGTAATTAAACTCTCCTTAACTGGTAGAAATTTTCTGAACTCCCTCCATATAAAATGTATCCACAACCATCCATCTTCCCTTAATCTCAATAGAATAGCCAGAAGGTTTTATACTCTGTCAGGCAGGGCCTACTCCCCCTAACCAGCAGGAAGTAGCTACAGAAGAATGACCATTGCCCTTCAGCTCTCCCCTTAAGAATAAGGATGCAAACTCTCTGAAGGGGGAGCTGAGGCAGGTTAGTATAGGAAAAGAGGGAAGACGAGTCACAGCTGAGACCTGGCAGAGAACATGGCCATGAAACCCCTCCCAGAAACCCTTGCTCCTAAGAACAAAGTCAGAAAGACCTCACCTAGACCCTGTCCACAAGGTCCCATTTGGAACTCTTTCTGGTGTCAAGGAAAAGCTCTGGATACCTCTGAACAACAGGCCTCCCCATTGACCCCCTGAGAGCTAACCGGCGGGGCAACCAACCAGAACAGCAAACAGCTGGGGACCCTCCCCAATGTTAGGAAGGGGGAGGGGGAAAGGTCTTAAAAGGCCTAACCCAGGCCCCCACGTGTGACTCATCCTGTAGCATGCCTGCAATCCATGTCTTAGATTGTGTACTTATCTCTTTTCTTGTTTCTTAATAAACTCTTTACTCCCTTGCAAAAGGAAAGAAAGAGAAAGAAAGAAAGAAAGAAAGGAAGGAAGGAAGGAAGGCAGGAAGGCAGGAAGGAAGGCAGGAAAGAAGGCAGGAAGGCAGGAAGGCAGGAAGGCAGGCAGGCAGGCAGGCAGGCAGGCAGGAAGGAAGGAAGGAAGGAAATGTATCCATACCCAATACTTTTCCCTGCCTCTACTGATACCACCATCATTTCTTGCCCAGGCCATTGCAATAGCTTCCTAATGAGTCTCCTTGCTTCCATCCCCCTGGAATCAATTCCCCACGTAGCAGCTAGGGTCATCTATTTAAAAGATAAACAGTCATCTCACTCTCCTGCTCAGAATTTTCTTGTTACTACCCATCATCTCAGAATAAAATCCAAATTCCCTATTGTAACCTACAAGGTTCTCCCTGCTTTCCAAGTCAGTCCAATCTCCTATGCCTTTGGCCCTCCTCTCTTGCTGTTCTTCAAACCCCAGGGCCTTTGAGCTTACTGTTCCCTCTGCTCTTCTTCAGATCTTCACATGGCTTGCTCCTCCTCGCCTCTTTCATGTGTCCGCTCAAATGTCACCTCCACAAAGAGACTTTTCTTCACCACCAATCTTGGGTCCTGCCAGAGATGGCTGGGGGCCCAGAGAGGAGCCGGGGTATTAGAAAGACAGATTATTGCAGGCTCTTTTTTCAGCCACAAAGCAGGAGTCCAGTACACATTTGTTGGATGAATTAATGAATAAATTTAAGTTAAACCTGGGTGCAAATTGGGAAAATATTAAAATGTTAAATCTAGGTACAAATGGGGACCCTCTCTTATTTCAACTATTCAGTGGCTTTTTAACTAAGCTTTCCATATATACTCAACTTTCACACAATCTACCCTTGTGTTGCTTCTTAGGAGTGATTTTCAATAGAGGTTTGGGGGGGGAAACACTGTTTTAAAAAGGCACTTCAGAATCTCCAGGGACCAATAGACATATAAAGTTTAAAATGCAAACTCAATATATTTATCTTTTCAAAAGATAAACTTTAGAAAACGTAGTTCAACAAAATCTGGCCCTAACTCTATAGAGCTAACATGGTTCTCTTCTGCAGCTGAAGGTATTTGGTGTGCACATATTCTCTGTTTGGCCTCCAAATCCACTCTCCACCCGACCCTGACCTACTCAGTGGCCTAGGAAGCTGACTTTCATGGATTGCATCATATAGATTCCCTTGGTCTCTGACTCTTTTTGGGATTGGCCGATGAGAATCACCAGCAGGAGATAAGAGGACAGGAGAAAACAGAGAGTGGGCTATTTATTCCCCAAATCCTGCCCAGCAGACCTCCCTCCTCCCAAAGGACCCAGTTAAGTCAGGCAGACTTGTGCTAAACTACGGTTCTCTCTGGTTCTAATAACTGCCCTTCCTTTGCATCTTTCTGCCTGACACTGGTAATGGCTTCCTGCAGTAGTGAGCCCCAGGTGTTTCCCTTAACCCTGCCCACACCTCTGTAAATAGTTCCTGCATTGTCTTCCTTCGGGCGCTCCTTCTGAGTTAGCAATCTCTCTACTACCTGGACTCAGACTAATATGGAACCTGAGGGTTGTTTTGTCTCTTTCTAATGATTAACAGAGTCCAGGTTGCCTAAATGACTACATTTCATCCTTTTTCTCTCATTGTTTCCCTCTCTCATTCTCCTTATTTCCCAAGCTGTTCTCATCCACTTTTCATTTATGTCGAAAATGCAGAAATCTTTACATTCCTGGAGCCAGCTTCCGCCCAGCCCTGGTCTGAGCAGCCCCAGGGACAGAGCTGGTCTCTGCTGGGGTCTCCGGGCCTGCGCTGGGCTGGCTGACCCCACCCCATCCATCTGACTCCTGGCCCGAGGCCTGGCTCCCAGCCTACCAGGGGACCCGCACAAACCTATTTATTGAACCTGCCCCACCCCAACGGCACGGTCTGCCCTCCATCTGCAGGTCCAGGCCCCGGCTGCTCTCCTTGCCTCAGCCAGGACTAGGCCCCACGTCCCTGCCCACCGTGAGGGAGCACCGGAGTCTCCCAGCCCCATAGTTGGGCCCGGAACCCCAGGGGTGGGGGTCACACTGAGTGGACTCCCAGGGCAAGCCCTCCCCTGACTCTGGGGCCCCACATCCCTCGTGGCAAGCCCCTCTGCCCCCACCTCAGCCGGGGGCCCCTAGTGCCTGAGGTCTATGTGTGTGTTGTGGGGAGCAGGTCCAGAAAAACAAAACAAACAAAAAAAGACCTGTGCCTCTGCTAAAGCCAACGCTTCAGATAGTCTCAGCATTCTGCAGCTCCCTACAGAAAGTGTCTTGACTTTTATTTTTTTCAGAATACTTATATTTTAAACATTGCACCATTAAAAAGCATCAGCTATTAAATAGTCATAAAAATGGTTTTCCTGCAACACCTGTCACCCTATTTATTCTCAACACCCCAAACACTGCTTTAGACAAGACCGGTTGTGTGAGCATTTAACTAACAAATATCAGCAACTGGGAAACCCATAAATAGGAGCAGAGAGGACAAATAGGATGATTCAGTAAGCCCTCTGAGTCAGACTGGCAGGGACTGGCCTTCCTTCTTAATTATGGGGCACTAGACCCATTGTCTCTGAGTCTCATCTAAGCAATATAACACTTCATCTCCTTTGAAGATGTGCAATCTTCCTCCTTCTAGCTACCATTCCAAATTAGAGTGCTTGGGCTCAGAGGGCTCCTGGAAGCTGACAGACCACATGCAGCTCCAACATTCCACAGCACTTAACCCCTTTATGAGAGCCTCAGATGTTCATACCCTTGACTAGTTTTAGCCCTGGCTTTGGTACTCACGATTTGTGGGACCTCAGCTCCCTGAATCTATCTGCTCTAAAATGGGGGTGATAAAACTTGCCTATAGGGTTGTCACAAAGATTAAAATCAATTTGCATAAAACATATGAAAGTGCTCCACAAACTCTAAAGACCTACATAAATCTGGGGCGTAACACCCAAATGACCTTGAAATTAATTTTGGAAGTTTGTTTGGAGGTCAGGTGAGAACCTTTTCTGCATCACAGAGTAAAGCCCCAAGTTATCTGTCTTCATGCCTACAAAGTTGGCCAAGATAGAGAAGAAGGTGGGACATCTCTGAGCAGTATGCCTTCACTGACACCCAAAAAACCTTCTACAAAATCCAAGCCATGGTACAACAATTCTATAATCATGTAGTTCTCTTGTGAGAGCTCTGCCTCAGGCCCCCTTTTTTAATATTGCTTAGGAAATTTTAATACATAACATCCTTCAGCATTTTTCCTTTTAATTCTCTGCCACCCCACTTTCACCCTGCCCGGTATTTAGTAGTCATGTTTGATTAAGGTCACACCTGTCAGAAGTGAAAATGCTGTGATAACATTTAGGGCAGGATTAGATTCAGTTAGGTTAGGAAGGAAAACCTCTCCTCCCGGTTAGAAATGTCTAAAGTACACAAAGCTTCTCACAGTGTTTTGCTGCAGGGAGGGGTGGCGTGGAGAGTTGTTAGCGCTGCGGCTTTACAGAAACCTCTGATGCCCACCACAACTCTGTGCGGTGGGAATTATAAGGTACAAAGGAGGAAAGAGAGGCTTAGAGGGGTCAAATATTTAGCCCTAAGTCACTCAGGAATGACAGAGCAAGGATTCAAACTCAAGCCAGAGGAAGCGGTTCCTCAGACCTTGCTAAGGAGCTACCTAGCTAATTTCAACCAACCTATTCCTGAGTAATGGTGGTATAATGATAGGTAACATGTGTACTTTTGACAAGGACCTTCAAAGCTTTTGACAAAGACCTCCAGTGTTCTCCACCCTGTGGTTATTAGAACTCTGTTCCAGGAGCTACTAATGGGCTTGTTACAAAAAAAAAACTAGGAAATGCTGCCCTTGCTGACCCTCCTTCGAAACAGTTCTCATGCACATTCACACGTTAAAGGCTCTGTAGCTAGGAAACTACTTCACTTACTTTAACCCAACATATCCCACATTTATTTGGGCACACAGCACTTTTCACAGTGTACTTATTAATATTCTGTTAAATACCTGCATGGGAAAAACTGACTGAACCAAAAGAAGTAACTAATGATGGAAGTTATGGGCATCCTGACATGCTTGTGAAAGAGCCATTTTGGGAAAAAGATCTCATGTCAGTGGCTTTCCTACTTATCAAGTGGTGTACCCTCCTAACGGTGATGATAAATATGTTTACCCATGTCCGATGTCCAAGATTTCCCTACAACCTGATGCTAGATCCTGTTATCATCTATTAGGTATTAAAAGTACCCTCAGCCAAGGAGCTCTAGATTCCAAAATAATGCTACTATCAACTGGAAAAACAAGGGGAAATAGTAATCTACAGAGGAAATAAGAACCAAGAACAGAGCAGCTAAGAGGGCGATGCAGAAAACCAAGCCTTGAATTTGACATCTCTTGCCTCCCGCCCACTCACTATCTAAATATGTAGAAAGGCAGCAGCTATATAATTAAGGATCTTCTGTTGAGTGGTACTTAAAACTTGAGCCATCATGAATACTAATGGGATACACAGTGTTTGCAAATAGAAGGAGGGAGAAACAGACAAAGGAAAAGACCTCTTCAGATATTTGGAATTTAATAGCTGAGGTCACTTTTCAAAACCGCTCCCAATTTCAGGGCACAGAATGTCTTAGTCATACCCAAAAGATTTAGTACAAGAATGTGACTAAAGCGAAAAAGCAGCCATTAGATTTCTCGCAGAGGATAAGAGCACATCCTGACTGGGGGACATGCATGCCCTTATGCAGAGTGGGCCCCCACAGCTGTCTACTGGCCGTGCAAGCCTTGCGGGGGAGGGAAGCCAGGGGGCAAGCCTGCTATGGGCAGAATGAGGCTGGGCTCCGCTGGAATGAACCACTCCCTCCGAGAGTCTAAATGAGGATGAAAAATTTCTAAACTAAGTAGAGGCCAAAACCCAACCAAGAATAGAAGTGGAGGAGAGAAGGGCTTTTTTAGTTTCTTCTGTGGCTTTCCAGATTAGAACTTTGTTTCTAAGGAGGTTTTGGTTTCCCTTGAGAGAACTCTGGCTTCAAAGTGGATTTTCTTGTACAGAGACTCACTCCAAAGACACTTGTTCAGTGAGTGAGTGAGTTTCAATATGGGGAAGAATATTAGGCAAGGTTCTAAGCACAGGTTGCCACAGGAAGAAGAAACATCTCAAAATCCAGAAGTAACTCAAGAGAACACTAGGTCCCCAGACAAAGATAATGTCCAAATGGGAAAATAGTATTGCACAAAGATTATGAGCGTGGGCTTTAAGTCAATTAGACTTGAGTTAGAATCTTAGCTTCCCCATTACTACATGTGTCATGTTGAGCCGGTGAATGAACACTCTGAGCTTTTGTTTCCTCTTCTCTAAAGTGAGACTAAGCATCCTAATTCACATGGAGATCAAATGCATATAATACACCTAGCATTGTGCCTGACACATAGTAAGTACTTAACAGATTACAGTCATTATAATTGTCAAATTTCTCTCCAGGATTGACTTAAGAGACACTGTTTTAGTTTGCTAGGCTGCCAAAAAACGATACCATAAAATGGGTTGGCTTTTTTTTTTAAATAATAAATTTTTCTTTTATTTTTTAAAAGATACTTAGAATACATAAATGTTACACAAAAAATATAGGGATTCCCATATGCCCCACTCCCCACACCTCCCACACCCTCCCACATAAACATCTTTCATTAGTGTGGCACATTCATTGCAATTGATAAACGCATCCTGGGGCTTTGCCATTAAGCATGTAGTCTACACAATCTCCCACACAGTTCTGCATGTTATGTGACGATATAAAATGGCCTATATCTGTTGTTGCAATGTCATTCAGGATGATTCTCAAATACCGAAAAAGCCCCCATATTACAACTGTTTTTTCCTCTCCCTTCCCCCAAAGCCTCCAGTGGCCACTGGCTCCACATAAGTGTTGTAATTTCTTCCATTGCTAGAATCACAATATGTCTATAGTAGAATACCAGTAAGTCCACTCCAGTCCATAGTTCTTTCCCCAATCCAGAGGATTCTGGGATGGTAATGTCCACTCCACCTCTAATTGAGAGGGGGTTTAGGTCCCATGGGGAAGATAGATGGGACTATCTTGCTTGCAGTTGCAGACTCTCTCTGTTCCTGGGGATGGTCGTTGTCCATCAATATTTCCTTGTTAGTTGTCTTGGGTGAGTTCAATGAGCCGTGGAGAAGGTATTGCAGCTCCCCTGAGGATCCAGGCCCAGCTGGCACATGGACAGCCCAAAGACTCGAGTCTCTTGGACATACACCTACAAACTCCAGCACCAAGTATAAGTTTAAATAGAAGGGAGAGATGAGCCATGTGCAGGGAAGATATAATTGAGCCCAACTCTGTCACTCTCAGGAGCACAAACTCCAAAGTAGGGCCCGCTGGCAAGGCACCAAACTCTGGAGCTATCTGCCCTGACCATAAGACCTGGATGTCTCCAGAGCCCTCAGAAGCCCCCCTATTTGGAGTATGGGTTGGCTTTTAACAGTGGGAATATATTGGCTTACAAGCTTACAGTTTTGAGGCTGAGAAAAATTTCCAAATCAAGTCATCATCAGATGATGCTTTCTCCCCAAAGACCAGCTGACGACGATCCTGGACTCTTCTGTCACATGGCAAGGCATGTGGTGGTGTCTGCTGGTTTCTCCCTTCACTTCTGGCTTTCATTGCTTTCAGCTTCTTGCTTCCCTGACTTTTCATCTCTTTGCCTGAATTTCATTCTCTTATATAGGACTACAGTAAGAGAATTAAGACCCACACTGAATGAGGTGGGTCACATCTTAACATCCTCCTCATCAAAAGATCCTACTTACAATGGGTCCATAGCCACAGGAATGGATTAACTTTAAAAACATACTTTTCTGGAGTACATACAGCTTCAAACCATCACAATTGGCTTAAAAGATATGAAGAGAATAGAAAAGGAGGGCAAAGAAATAATAAGGAAAGAAAATTAAACTCTCCTATGACTTGATAAAATGTTCATGGAAGAAGACCATCCCAGCAGGGTTGCACAGGGTGAAGATAACAGGTCCCCTGGCCACATCTGTGACTGGGTGTTTATGTCCTCAGTATGACACCGAACTGATATGATCAGAAGTTGCTCAGGGGAAATTTAAGGATGGAGTGTGGCTGAATTTTGGGTGGGTGCTTTGTTTTGCAGGAATTGTTTTGGTTTTTGGAGAGGCAGAGTGCCAAATTGTGAAACTAGCACTGTTGCTA
Organism: Cabassous unicinctus; assembly: GCA_029593785.1. Lineage (NCBI taxonomy): Eukaryota > Metazoa > Chordata > Mammalia > Cingulata > Chlamyphoridae > Cabassous > Cabassous unicinctus. Next base: position 805 of record JAQZBX010068458.1, on the reverse strand, counting down.
GTTTCATGAAACTAGCACTGTTGTGGGTTTTTTAAAAAAATCATTCTTTAATTTCCATTATTGTTTCAAATAATTTCCAGAAATTCTTCACTTTTTGCATTATGTCCCTGGAAACAGGATCAGAAAACAAAAAGGATAAAGCCAGACCCCTTACCTTTATGTCTGTTGTAGTTCTAGAAAGACAGACAGGTGGCTCCTCTCCATACTCTGTTGTCCTTAATTTCCCATTTTCCTTCGTCCTTGTGCACAATTCAGATCAGACCTCCCCCCCCGCCCCGAAGGGCTTCCATTCTGGGGGACAAGAAGGAAACGATTAACGACATTATTATAAAATAAAGTTATAAGATCAATGAATGGTTTTGAAGGCATTTGCTTGCTAATGGAAATTTTTATGAGAGGGAAATAAAAAAGGAATTAGTTCAAATTTCCCTAGACAAATGTTTTAAAGAAATCAAAGCTTCCAAAATGCTACCAAAAAGCCTTTCTAAATTCTGAGAAAACAGCAAAATTATTGTTAGTTAAATGCTTCATGATTATTATCACCAGTATATTAGTTTTAGAGCAAATTTATACCACAGTGGGGTTACATTTTCATGTACTCTGAGTACATTTTATTGATCTTTAGGGGCCCTGGTGTAATCAATGGTTACGCTACAGTATTCCCATTTTATAGAAGCTGGAAACAATTTCACTAGAGTTTTTAAATTGTTTTAGAAACTTATACTTGTCATAGCTTTTCTTTAATGATATTATTGGATCGTTGGCCAAATATTTCTTATCAAGGAATGTAATCTTTAATTACAAC
>JAQZBX010068457.1:0-15745 GCA_029593785.1 Cabassous unicinctus | reverse complement strand
TGCTGCTTGCTTGGAAGTGGATGTGACTGGTTAGACATCAAGGCTCATCCTGTGGGGACCAGCTCTGTTCACCTGGTAGGGGGATGGGAAAGTGTGGGAGGGCTGTGGTTGCTGCCCAGCTCAGGAGTGACAGAGCCCTGGCAAAGGAATAGTTCTTTTAATGCCTTGACCAACCTCACCTAACTTAGGGGGTCATATCCTACACTATGGTAATAAAGCCATTGACAGAAAGGTAATACATTTTAAAGATTGCTATTTGTTCAGAAAACCTTCATCTATCTATAAGGTGTTAGCAACTTTCCACTAGGAAAGTGAGATGTAAAGTGAGACCCTTTAGGAACTTCTAGCAGAGGTGTCCTGTTGGCAATTACACAGTCTCCAAGCACGTTGTATATCTGTAATTTTTCATCTATAATCGTCCTATTCTTACATATTTTAACTCCTAAGATCCTCCAGATTTCTCATGGGATTGTTATCTAGTGATATCATACCTTTAGTTTGCAAATAAGGTTTAGAGTACTCTGTAGTTTAACTATTCTTTCAAATGGTACCCAGCTATCAATTTGAAAGGGTATTTCCAATTTAAAATAACATCTAGAAAAGAGTCACTGGTACAGGCTTTCCCTACTTCCCACTAAAATATATAGAATTAAAGACCAAAGCCCATACTATCGCCAAAAACTGAGATTGAAAAAAACGCCTAATGTCAAAATCAAGGTGAAAAGCCCATGAACTATGAAAGAGGTATAGCTGTATTGATTTTTTTTAACAATCTAGACTTTTCTTCAATAAATAAAGACCACCTGAATAAAAGATAGGCAAAATACTGTCTATTCTCTAGTTCAGGCACCCACAATTTGTAGCAACCTGAAAACCAGGTATTAATTTCTCTACTATAAAGGTTTAAAGTGCTGCATTTTTAATATGCCAGAAAATTCGTTTATACATGCACACAGAGAGAGAAATTCCTCCCCATCTCCAATTCCCCAAACATGCTCACTACATTCATTCTGAGATCACCTAAAAGGATGAGGAATGACAGTTTCCCTCCTGGGAGGTATATTCTAAAAAAAGTTAAGTGCTGCAAGCAGAAATCAGGTAGTAATACATGCTGGGATTTGAAGGTTTTATATATATTCCATTAGTTCAGAGTGCTGGGGAAATCACGAACATACCTAGCGGCCAAGTCCCAAACCCTGAAACCAGGAACAAGCAATCCCAGCGCAGGAGCGCTCAGTGCAGGGCTCTCTTCTCCTGTGGTTTTACAAATATCACCAAACCCCTCAGGCAACACAGATTTTGCTCTCCTCTCTGAAACCAAGTGGGACATGCAGAGCTGCCATCTACCGACTCTGACCCAAGCAGGTGGCCTCCCCTGGGAACACAATGGGATCTCTTCCCCCTGCTCTTTTGGACCTTGTGTGCTGTATAAGTGATAAAACAGTCATTTGCTGAAAGTCTTTATTGTGCCTGAGCCTGTGTTCCCACAAAGCACTGGACAGTAATTCCTCCTCACATGGTGTCAATGTCCAAGAGGGAGAGGGATAGAATAGCACCTAAGGAGAGCAGAACTATAGAGAGTAAATTCCTACCATAAACTGGAATAAGATGCCAACTTGCCCTCAGACTTCATATCTGAAAAGAAAAATCAACTACATTCCAATAGACAAAAGCAGGTCCAGGACTATCCCTGCTTAAAAGTCATAAGTGTGGATAGGTCTTGCATCATTAATTGATAAGTAAGTGTATATGCACATGATGTCTATGCAAAAATAATGTAGAATAAGGAAAAGATAGAGATAACTCTGAAAATTCTTCATTTACTCATTTGTTCAACAAATATTTTTTAATCTGTTCTATGTAATCAATACAGTGCCAGAGACTGGACATGGAATGGAAAATAAATCATACATGAACACTCTCTGTATTAAGTTTGCAGTCAAATGGGCAAGGAAAATATTAATCAAAAAATATACACATATATATTTACAAACTTCTATAAATAAGAGAAGAAGTACAGAAGGACATAGAAGAGACTTATTACAGTATCCAACACAAAGTTTTAGAAAACTGCTTGGTATTTTCAAGAGAACATAAGATAACATGGTCATTATTAAAAAGAAACAGAAAATCATACAAGATAACAAGCCAAGAAAAAGGGAAATGTATACAATATCAAAAGAATGCAAGGAAAGTAAAGATACAGTGGCAAAATAAAAATCCCTACTGGAAAGAAGAGAACTAAATCAATACTGAAAAAATGGAATCAGTAATTTGGAGAACAAAATTAAGAAAATCATCCTAGAATCAAAAGAAAAAAATACAGAGGTGAAGCTGATTTTTAAAAAGGATATTATAGTTTTGTATGGCATAACATGGGAATAATTGGTGTTTCTTAAAGAAACCACAGCAAATGGAACCAAAAGATGTGGTCCAAAAAGGTGAGGGACAAAGTGGATAGAACATTCTCAACTGCAAAAAATCTTGTGTATGAATTTCAAGTAAAATCTTGAAAAGAGAAACACCTTGGCAAAGTTTTTAAATAAAAACATTGAAAGGAAATAAAGTCTTAAAGGGTTCTCAGAGAAAAAAGTGCAAATATCCATCTGAGCCAAAAATTCTCCCTCAAATCACAAAATGCCAGAAATTAATGGAGAAATATATACAGTTTTGAGGGAAGACAGTTGTAACCACAGGCAATAGAAATGCCATCTTATTTAAAAGGTCAAAAATATATCATCCAAGCATCCTCCTAGGAAAAAAAAAAAGAGCAAAAATTAACTCTATTTCAGAAGAAACAACAACAACAAAAAAAAACTAGGGATCTGGAAAATAAAGGCACATTATGAAAGAACTAATGGTATAAGTAAAATCAGAGAAACTGCCTATATATTATAAATTTAATTACACAACAGACTTCAGATGTCTCAAATTATACTTGAAAGAGAATTTCTATGATGTAAACTATAATTTAGTGAAAAATAATCTAGTTAAAATGTGAGATTATATTATTAAAGAGAGGGATAGGAGGAATTGAGGGAAAGTAAATATATGCCTCATTACTTTTCTTAAATTGGGGAGAGGAGCAGCGATTGTAGTAAAAATACTACTATTTCACTGTTGATTGTGGCAATAAGACAAATATAGCCTAAAATGTTTTTAGAAAGGTAGGCATAAAAGTAGCACTAGTTAGTAAAATTAAAAACAAGATATTTGTACTCTTTACAAAACCCTAGTGAAGAAAAGAGCAAAGAAAAGAGAGTACATCTTCCATTGTGTCCTTTACCCTGTTCACATCCGTCACCACCAGAAGCCCAAAACTCATCATCTGCATCTCATTTCCATACTGCTTTGCTCATCCCTGTAATTGTCCTATCACCTACCCTTCCCCAACTACTAAAAAGTTTCTGCAGTGTATTTTGCCACTATTAATCTGTCATTGCAAAAACCCTTATATCCTCAAGTTCTCTGAGGGTTCCTTTGTTCCTTTCACCCTCTTGCTCTAACTAAAGACCTGTCCTCCCTGCAGCTTTCTCAAGCAGTGGCAGCTTTCTCTCCCATGCTCCTCACTTGCATAGGAGTTAGAGAACGTGTCCTTTTTGCACTCCCTTGTCACTTCCAGACCAGCCTTCTTTCCTCACTTCTCCCCTAAAACCCCACAGCAAGTTGTGGATTATCTGTCAAGCCCCCATGTCACTGCTATCCTTCATTCTCCAATTATGATTTCTGAGTTAAGGCCACTGTCTCCAACACAACCCATCATGTCTCCATGGTTTCAATATCCACTTAGATGAGCTTTCTCATTCTGTGACTTCCTGTTCTCAATGATCTTATCTTCTATCCTGTCTCGGCCACTCATTCTAATGGGCACACCCTAGACCTGCACTGTCCAACATGGTGGGCACAGGCCACATGTGCTTTTGAAATGTGGCTAGTGTGAATGAGGGATTGAAATTTTTTATTTTAACTAGTTCAAATGTAAATGTTTTAAATAATACGTGATTTAGGTTTTGAAAAACTTTTAAGAATGTCTGGATTAACTTGGGACAAACCCAAATTCACTTTTTCAATTGTAAATATTATAAAATCAAAATAGAAATCACATATTTCTGGTGAAAATTGAGTTTCTGAATTGAATGTACTGTAAGTGGAAAATATGCAACAGATTTCAAAAATTTAGGATTTTTAAAAAAGAATGTAATATATTTTAATAATTTTTATATTGATTCCACATTGGAAGGATGATATTTTTTATATATTTAGTTAAATAAAATACATTATTAAAATTAATTTTACCTCTTATTTTTACATTTCATGTAGTTGCTAGAATATTTGAGACTTGCATTATATTTCTATTAAACAGCACTGCCCTAGCTTTTGTCATTATCAATAATTGCATCCCAGGGGCAGATGTGGCTCAAATGGTTGGGCGTCCATCTCCCATATGGAGGGACCTGGGTTTGATCCCCTGACCTCCCGGTAAAAAAAATAATTGCATCCCAATCCCAATTTTAAAGATCCTACTTCTTGATCACAAACTCCTATCTTTCCAGTTGGTACACCAACCCCAATAATAACTTAATCCCACCAGGACAATCAGTCCACTGATTCTACCACCTTAGACTGCCCCTCTTCCATGTCTTTAGTTCCCTTTTACCCAACTTCAACACCACGCTTTACCATTAGGATGGATGAATGAATGAATGAATGAATGAATGAAAAATACAACAAAAGACATGTAGCAAAGAAACATTTATAGCTAAGTTTTATTGTGTTCTCCAATAAGTGCTTTACATTATTTAATTTGAACCTCTCAACAATGAGGTAGTTACTAATTTTATTCCCATTTTACTGATGAGGAAACAGAGTCTGGGAGTAAATAACTTGCCCAATACCCTCTGGATAGTAAGTGGTAGAGCTGGAACTCTAATAATATTCATATTCACTACCTTCTGGCTCCTCTCATATGCTGCTATACTATGATGGAAAGGGAGAATAAATGATGAGCTGGCTCCCTGTTTTAGTCTGCCACAGGCTGCTGTTGCAAAAAATACCAGAAATTGATTGGTTTTCATAATGGCAATTTTTTTAAGGTAAAATCTTACAGTTCTGAGGCTGTAAATATGTCCACATCAAGACATCATCAGAGATGCTGTCTCACCTAAAGTTGTCTGCTGGCAGATCCTGGACTCCTGCCACGTGGCAAGGCAAAATGGCAGCCAGTCTCTGCTTTCTCCTCCAGGCTCACTTTCTTCCCAAGCTCAGCTGAGGGCGATCAGGCATATGGCTAATCTCTTCCTGGGCCTGTCTCTTCAGCTTCAGGCTGCTCCGCTAATTCCAGCCTCCGGCGTCTCTCACATCCTCTCAGGGTTTCTCTGTCTTTCTGCAGCTCTAGACCATCCTGGAATCATCTCTCACATGGCAGGGTTAAAAAATGGCAGCTCTGCTCATCTCTCCTTGTTTATACAGGACTCTAGTAAAAGGATTAAGACCCATCGTGAGCCTGCAATCTTATCAAAGGCCCTTAACTAAAGAGATCTAGTCAAAAGTGAGCTGACCAAAAGGTCCCTTAACTAAATCTAATCAAAAGGCCCCACATAAAATCGGCACAGGAATGGGTTTCTCTAAGAGCAGGATTTTCTGGGGTCCAGAAAAGCCTCAACCCAGGACACTCCCGAAAGCAATTTTTGCCTTGCGGCCTCACTGCCCTTTGTCCTCTGCCTGAATTTAGCCCACACTTTTTGATTCCCATCTGCTGTCCCTGATTCTGATAGCTGATCTTATGTGTAAATCCCAGCTATGCTTAGATCTCTTCATAACCCATTCTCCATAATCTACTTCTTCCAACAGCCCCAGCAGATGGAGTCATTTATTTATCCATCCAACAAATTGACTGAGGACCTTATATGTACCATCTCTGCTGTGGGTGCAGATAATACAGCCACAAGCTAAACCAGAGGTCAGCAAACTTTGCTGATAAAGGGCTAGGAGGTAAATGTTTCAGGCTTTGTGGACCAAAGGGCAAAAACCAAGAATATAGGAGTTTAGATAATGAAAGAAAGCAAATTTCCCCAGTTTTTTGTTAATGAAATTTAAATATAAGAAAAGTTGAGTACAATTTTTTATCATGCGGACCTACCAATGAGAAGAATGAAATTCTCTTTTAGAAAGGACATTTTGCTTAATTGAGGTTACTGTTCTCTTTAATCAAATTGATTGCAGATGTTCATCTATATTTCCTTAGCTTGCAAGCCATACATGCACTGTGGGCTGGATATAGCCTATGGGCAGTCTTGTGCCAACTAATAAACTAAACAAAAGCAAAATCCTTGCACACGGGAGGCTTATATTCTAGTGAGGGGTCAGAGGTACAGATAATAAATAAATATGTCAGATGGTAACAAATGTTAAAATATATATATATATGTAACAGTAAAGCAGGGTGTAAGGAACAGATAGTGACCACTGAAGGTTGGCAGGGGCAATGATTTTATATAAAGTTGTCAGACAAGGCTTCTGGGACCTAGGCAGAGAAATGAAGAAGCAAGTTAGTTAACCAACATGGTAAATGGGAGAAGAGTATTCCAAGTGGAAGCAGCCTGGCAAACAGTAGATGTGTGCTTAGCTCAGAGGGTTGGAGTGGAGTAAAACCAGGGGGTTAGTAGTAGGAAATGAAGTCAGAGAGGTAGTGAGTTTAGATTAGAGAGGTTCCTTGCATGTCTTTAACCACAGTGAAATGTGAAATCTATGAAGTGTGGCAGGAGAGGAAGAGAATTGGTTGAAAACTGAGACAGGACACAGATTAATCATTTCTTCTCTACTCTCATTAAATGAGATTGCACATAGGAGTAAACATTCAACAGTTTTCAGTTTACTCCCTTCTCCCTCTTTTTTTTTTTTCTTTTAGTAAATGATCCAGTGACTCTTCGGTGAACATAACTCTGAGGAACTTACAGATGGTATTTTAGTATTTAAATCAATTCAATGAATTCATACAGACAACTGCAATATGCCTAGAAATTTTCTAGTTATTGTGGGAAAAATGAAAGACACACAAGACAATGCTTTATAATCACAGTAAAGAATCAGAGTATACATGAACAATTAACAAAACTCCCTTCTAGAATCCCTTACGGTATGAAGTCTTCAAGGTAGTACCCACTTCCAACCATAGAAGTCCAGGGACACAGAACATCCATCTCCCTGCCCTTGTCCTGCCAGCGATTGTGCCCTTGACTTCATTTCCCCCAGTTAGAAACACTATCCCTGATCATGACTTGGAAATTACTGGAGTTCAAGTTTCACTGCTGCATAGCAAGTACATGAGTGGACTGTTCTTCTGGCTTCTTATTTGCTGTGGTATAAGCTACCTAATCTTTGTTTGTCATTCACTTTCTACCCTGATCATCAGCCTTTCCCTGATCCCATGTGTAGCAGTTTGGCATTATTTATGAATTCCAAAAATAGATAATGGATTATGTTTGTGAAATGGTCTTTTCCTCTGGGCATATTAGATTATATTGGATTCAGAGGTTTTACATTTACTTAATTAAATAATGATGAAGGCTTTGATTGGGCCACATCAGTAAGATGTTGAGTCCTACTTAGTGGGCAGGGACTTACAGAGAAACCGCACCACAGAGAAGGGAAGTTGGAGTTGTAATGCTGGAGCCCCAGGAAGTAAGCACACAGAGGAGCAGAGCAGCTGAGCTCAGAGAGAATCAAGCTCCAGGGAGAGAAACAGAGTCAGTTGCCTGAGAGTCTACAGCTGGCCTTGTGGAAACAGGAGAGCAGCTGTGCCTGGAGAGAAACAAGCCCCAGGAAGAGAGGAACCCAGGAAGCCTGAACTCTTGGCAGATGTCGGCAGCCATCTTGCTCCAACACGTGGCAACAGACTTTGGTGAGGGAAGTAACTTATGCTTTATGGCCTGGTAACTGTAAGCTTCTACCCCAAATAAATACCCTTTATAAAAGCCAACAGATTTCTGGTATTTTGCATCAGCACCCCTTTGGCTGACTAATACACTATGTATCCCTGATTTTCATCCAGAAAGCCAGAGTCAATTTCTATTGCCAGCAACCAAAGAATCCAATACTGCCAAATACAGAAGGCAGGACAACAAGTGTTGCACAGAGAACTAATACTACTACAGCAAAATTAAGAAAATGCCATTGTGAAAATAAATGTTTGCAAAGAAGTGATACTTGTGTATACCCTTGGAAGCTGAATATGAATCAAATGAGTCCAGGAAAGGAAAAAGAGAGAATTCCAGAGAGAACATGACAAGGTGAGTATGGAAGTGTAGATGTGTGTAGTATGTATTGGGAGTGAAACAAATGAATAATGTTAAGGAGTCATGAAGGTTTAGATATTGAATGGTTATGGAACTGTCAGATTTTGGAAGTTTTGATTGTCAAAAAGAAGATGTAGGATTAGAATCTCCATGCAAGACTGAAGGAGATTTTTAATAAGAATTAAAATCCTGAATATGAATGTATAAAAAGATTATGCCTTTGTGAACTACATCTGCCTTTATTTAAACCATTAATAGTTCTTTCCCCTGTATATTCCTACATATCATTGTTATTCTCTGTGTCATATCCTGTAAATTGATTTGCTGAATATCTTTTCCAACCTCCTTCTAATGTGCCTTCATGTACTACAAAGGCTGGAAAGTTAAAAAACTAAACTCGTCAGACTCCCTGACAGTTGGATTTCCAAATGTGATGTCCTACCATCAGATGCACTCATGCAAAACTAGAATTTGGACTGAATTAGTGGGAGAGAAACTACATGAAACTTGCTACTTCAAATTGTGACAGAGTCAGAACGGAGCTGGAGGCTTTCATAGCAGCTTCTCAGTTAAAATAGGCAGCTTCCTGCTTACGACAACATCAGCAGCTCCTTTGGCAACCCAGTTCAGGAGGGTGTTTTTACAGGCATCCCTGGAAGCTCAACCTAGACTCTATTTTTTCCACCCCATAGATCCTGCGAGCCATTTAACTTAACACCCTGTAATAAATCTTTTTTCTACTTAAACTAACTAGACTGGATTCTGGTCTCTGAAACTAACACATGACAAGTATTTATTCTAACTATACCACTTCAGAAAAAAGTACCATGTTATAAATAGCATACATAGGTATGAAAACACAGCACCATGCTTCTTTCTTTTCGAAACTGTGAAATACTAAATTTCACATTATTATTATGCCCAATGTCACTGGTGCTTTTAATAAAAGGAATACCCTATTTATCTACATAGTATTCATTAGGGAATATCAGTGTTAAAAGAATAAGTAAATGTATGTATTTTTTCTTGATTAATTAAAAAGTATAAAGTAATTAATTCTGCTCAGGACATGTTTATTCAGCAGGAGTGACAGAGGCTTTTTAATATATTTTAATAAAATTAATTGTTGCAATGACATCAAAAGTCACCATGAAAATTTTATGATGCTATTGATACGATGAGGGTTTTTTTAATTATGTAGCTTATTTGCATAATTCACTCAGATATTTAAATAAAGTTCCATTCCCCAGAAAAAAATGTTAAACAGAACAGGTTAATAGGTAAACTTGCAAATGTGTGAAGGCTAACCAACACACTCCTAAATAATTAGTTGGTCACAAAAGAAACTGCAAGTGAACTCAGCAAATATATTGAGATGGATGAAAACGAGAACACAACTTATCAAAACTTAAGGAATACAGCAAAGACAGTCTTGAGAGGGAAATTTGTAGCCCTAAATGCCTATAATAAAAAAGAAGAAATAGTTAAAATCAAAGATCTAACTGAACAACTGGAGAAACTAGAAAAAGAAGAACAAACCATTCCCACAGCAAGCCAAAGGAAAGAAATAATAAAGATTAGAGCAGAAATGAATGAAGTTGAGAAGAAAAAAGCAATAGAGAAAATCAACAAAACCAAAAGCTGGTTCTTTGAGATCAATAAAATTGATAAACCCTTAGTTAGACTAACAGAGAAAAAAAATAGAGAAGATGAAAATAAATTAAATCAGACTAGCAAGGGGGGAAGTTATGACTGATCCCACAAAAATAAAAAGGATCATAAGAGGATATTATGAGAAACTGTGTGCTAGCAAACTAGACAACCTAGATGAAATGGACTAATTCCTAGCCATGCACAAACAACCTACACTGATGCTACAAGAACGTCAAGAACTTAACAAACCAATCACATTTAAAGACATTGGAACTCTCATCAAAAATCTCCCAAAAAAGAAAAGTCCAGGACCAGATGTCTAAACAGGTGAATTCTACCAAACATTTCAAAAAGAATTAACACCAATCCTGTTTAAACTTTCCCAAAAAATTGAAGAGTAGGGAAAATTACCCAACACATTTTATGACACCAAAATCACCCTAATACCAAAGCCAGATAAAAATACTACAAGAAAAGAAAATTAAAGACTAATCTCTCTAATGAACATAGATGCAAAATTTTTCAACAAAACACCTGCAAATAGAATCCAACAGCATATCAAAAGACTTACACATCATGACCAAGTAGGATTTACTCCTGGTATGCAAGGGTGGTTCAAGATAAAATCAATTAAGGCAATACACCACATTAACAAATTGAAGGAAAAAAACACATAATCATCGTGATCAGCATCCTTTCTTAATAAAAACATTTTGAAAGAAAGGAATAGAAGGAAAATTCCTCAATATGATAAAAGGCAGATATGAAAAGCCCACAACCAACATCGTGCTCAATTGGGAAAGGTTGAACGCTTTCCCTCTAAGATCAGGAACAAGACAAGGATACCACTGTCACCATTATTAGTCAACATTGTACTAGAAGTTCTAAATAGAACAATTAGACAAGAAAAAAAAATGAGGGGCACCAAATGGGAAAAGAGGAAGTAAAACTTCACTATTTGTGGATGACATGATCTTATACTTAGAAAATTCTGAAATGTCTACCACAAAGCTACTTGAGCTAATAAATGAGTTCAGCAAAGTGGCAGGATACAAGATCAACACCCAAAAATCAGTTATGTTTCTGTACAATAGTATTGAAAAATCTGAGGAGGAAATCAGGGGAAAAATTCCCCTTACAATAACAACAAAAACACTCAAATAGCTAGGAATCAATTTAACCAAAGAAGCACAAGGCCTAAAGGCAGAAAACTGCAAAACAATGCTAAAAGAAATCAATGAAAGCCTAAACAAATGGAAAGACATTCTGTGTTCATGGATTGGAAGACTAAATATCATGAAGTTGTCAATCCTACCCAAACTGATTTATAGATTCAATGTAATACCAATCAAAAGTCCAACATCCTACTTCACAGCCATAGAAAAGACAATTACTAAATTCATTTGGAAGGGAAAGTGTACCCTAACATCCAATAGAGTTCTGAAAAAGAAGAATTATGTGGGAGGAATTTTACTGCCTGACTTTAAAACATATTACAAAGCTACAGTGCTCAAAAGAGGATGGTATTGGCATAAAGATAGACACATTGACCAATGGAATGGAATTGAGAATCCAGCAATAAACTCTCACCTCTATAGCCAACTGGTTTTTGACAAACCTACCAAGTCCATGTTGACAGGACAAAACAGTCTCTTCAAGAAATGCTCCTAGGAGAACTGGATATTCATAATAAAAACACTGAAAGAGAACCTCACCTCACTCCTTATACAAGAATCAACTCAAAATGGATCAAAGACCTAAATATAAAAGCCAGGACCATAAAACTACTAGAAGAAAATATAGGGAAGTATCTTAAAGATCTTGTAGTAGGTGGTGGTTTCTCGGACCTTACACGCAAAGTACATGCAACAAAAGAAAACATAGATAAATGGGACCTCCTCAAAATACAACACTTTTGCACCTCAAAAGATTTTGACAAAAGGGTGAACAGGCAGCCAGCTCAATGGGAGAAAATATTTGGAAATCAAATGTCCAAGAAAGATTTAATATCCATGATACATAAAGAGATGCTACAACTCAACAATAAAAAGACAAATGGCCCGATTAAAAAATGGGCAAAAGATTTGAATAGGCAATTGTCCAAAAGAGAAATACAAATGGCAAAAAACCACATGAAAAAAATATTCAACCTCACTAGCCACTAAGGAAATGCAAATCAAAACTACAGTGAAGGGGGTTGAGAGAAGATGGCATAGGACTAGCAGGCAGGGCTCAATTCTTTCCCAAAAACAATGGGGAAAGAGCCAAAAGCTGTCTAAGAGACCTGTTTTGGGGGTCAGCAGACTAGATCAGTGCTACACAACTCCCAGGAGGGTGAAAGACAGAGTGACGAAGGACCCAAAACAACAAATATGAGTTACCAAACCCCCATGGCAGCCAGGAAGGGCTCCCCTCCCCCACCCCCAAGATTCTAAGGTGGAGTAAAACCCCTGGCTCACTGCAGCTGACAGAAAGGGGAACAGACATCTTCCTCCCTGTCAGCTATTTCAAGGGAAAAGGGAGGGGGAGTCAGGGGGCTTTTCTTCAGTGAATTCAGCCAGCAGTGCCCACTTTGAATCTCTACTCTAGAGATTCAATACAGGAACACAGGAAAGTTGAGACTGAAACACCTCCATGGAAAAGTGTGCCAGAAAGTGCCATCTGCTGGCCAGTCTGGAAATTGCAAGGACAAAAACAATTTTTGATTCTCTTTGTATCCTAACCCCAGGGAGAAAATCTGTGCCCCATCAGTGAGTCCCCGAGCAGATTTTGATAACAAAAGCTGGGCACTGTTTTGGGTTTGTTTGTTTTTTTCTATCTGGTTGCGTCATCGTCTTTTTGCTGCATCACTGCGCTGTATGAGAACCTGCACCTCTCCGTACCGTGCAGGTCAGGGATGCCTTTTTTCTTTTTTTACCAGGAGGTCCTGAGGATCAAACCTGGGTCCTTCATATGGTAAACGGGAACTCAATTGCTTGAGCCACAGCCTCTTCCCCGCAATGTTTTTTAGTATATTTTTAATTTTTTTTTAAAAAGATACTTAGATTACATAAATGTTACATAAAAAATATAAGGGATTCCCATATGCTCTGCTCCCTATCCCTCCCACATTTTCCCACATTAACAACATCCTTCATTAGTGTGGTAAATTTGTTACAATTGATGAACATATTTTGAAGCATTGCCACTAAGTGTGGATTACAGTTTGAATTGTAGTTTACACTCTCTCCAGCACATTTTTGTAAGTTATTATAAGATATATAATGACCTGTATCTGTCATTGCAATGTCATTCATGACAATTCCCAAGTCCCGAAAATGTCCCCAAATTACAGCTATTTTTCTCTCTCCCTCACCTCAGAACCTCCAGTGGCCACTGCCTCTACATCAGTGATAAAAGTTTTTCCATTTCTAGAATCACAATAAGTTTATGGTAGAATAACAGTAAGTCTACTCTAGTCCATCATTTGTTCCCCAGTCCTGAGGATTCTGGGATGGTGATGCCCACTCTGCCTGTAATTGAGAAGCGGCTTAGATCCCATGGAACAGATGAATGGGACTATCATGCTTGCCATTGCAGACTCTCTTTGTTCTTTGAGATGGCCATTGTCCATCATCATCTCCTTGTTAGTTGTCCTGGGTAAGTCCAAAGACATGGAGAGTAGGTGTTGCAAATCTGTTGAGATTCAGAGCCCAGCTGGTACATGGACAGCCCAAAGATTTAAGTCTCTTGGACATACACTTATCAACTCTAGTACTAACTATAGGTTCAAACAGAAGGGGCAGAAGAGCCATGTGTAAGGAAACCACAACTGAGTCCAACTCTGTCACACTGGGGAGCATAAATTCCAAAGTAGGATCCACCGGCAAGACACAAAACTTCTGAGCTGTCTGCCCTGCCTATAGTGTCTGGATTTCTCCAAAGCCCTCAGGAGCCCCGCTATATGAGGCAATATTTACTTTGGCAGTCCATGAGATCCTGCTGAAATGAGTGTAAGCATAAATTCATTTGTCTTTACCCTCTCCCCCTTTTGGTCAAGGTCTTTTTCCAGTTGCATTGCTAGTTGGTGCTTGGTAGTAATCCCTCGGTGCCAGGTAGGCTCAACCCCAGGAGTCATGTCCCACACTGGGAGGAAGGTAATGCATTTATATGCTGAGTTTGGCTTAAAGAGAGGCCACATTTGAGCAACAGAGAGGCTTTCAGGAGGTAACTCTTAGACACACTATAATACTAAGCTAGTTTCAATTTCAAAAGTAGTTGTTCAGCAATGACAGATATAGGCCAGTATATATTTTACCATAGCCTGCAGAATTGTGTGGGAGAAAGTGTAAACTACAATGTGAATTATGGTCCATGCTCAATGGCAATGCCCCAGGATGTGTTTATCAATTGCAATGAATGTGCCACACTAATGAAGGATGTTGTTTATATGGAAGGGTATGGGAGGTGTGGGGAGCAGGGCATATGGGAATCCCTAAATTTTTTGTGCAACATTTGTGTAATCTAAGTATCTTTTAAAAAATAAAAATATATATTTAAAAAAAACAAGCAAAAAAAATATGTTCACAAGTACAGTTATCACTATTAAGGGCTCATCAATGGTCTATCCTCCTTCACTAGTCACTGCCATGTACTCAGGTGATTTTTGCTGTCCCATTAGAGAATATGGCAGAGCTTCCCAAGATGGGAATTCGATATTCTTTGGGCTATTGTGTGACCCTCCACCCGCTGTGACAATGCTCCATGAACCCTTGAACAAATTTATATGCCTTATAGGTTTGCCCTATGCATCACCCATCTCTGACACCCCACACCAATGATCCTCCCTTGCCACAGTTGTAAACCTTCTGTAATCCAAAACTTCTTCAAAATTGAAGCCAACAAAATAACCAAATATAATTAATAGGAAAATGATATAATAATGATAGTTTTAAAAAATAACAAGTAAAATACAAAATGAAAATTTTAAGTTTGAAATAATAAAAAATATACAAAATTTAAAAAAAAATTTTGACATTGTCTTTCATCACTGTAAGATTTGCTGTCTTGTATGTTCAGTGACACTTCCTTCTGTTTATTCCCTCAGTGTCTTATTTTTTTTCATTTTGCCTTCAAAGAAGCTTTAGGTTACAGAAAAGTCACATACAGAATATAGGGGATTCCCATATACCCAACATTCTAACCCATTTCCCCTTTCCCCTATTAATAACATATTACATGTGGATGGTACATTTGTTACAATTGATGTATAAATATTGAGACTTAGCTACTAACTATGGTCAATGATTTACATTATGGTTTACATTTTGGACTGTACACTTTTATAGATTTTGATGAAGTTTAACATGGTCTGTATCCATCATTGCAAAATGATATAGAACAATTCCATTGCTCCAAAAAAGCCCCATGTTCCAACTATTTTATTCCTCCCTCCCCCTTCCCTCAGGACCCATGGTAACCACCAAGATTAACTCATTGAAGGATAAGATTCATAGTTACTTGCAACAACATTGAGGGCTTGATATACTGGCCTGTCCTCCCCTATCAGGCATAGCCTGTGTTCTCAAGAAACTCCTAGACCTTTATTTAAGAACATAGCAGAACCCTCCAGGATGGGAGTCTAACACCTTCTGGCTCTTTATGTGAGTCTCTATTCACTGATACAAAACACTATGACAAGATGAACACTACATCCTCCCTAGAAGCTTACCCCAGGTGCACCATGTCAAACTGGGCAATTTTAAACTTAGAATAAGTTGAACCAACTATCAAAGAAGAGCTGTGAAAAAAAAAAAAAA
>JAQZBX010068456.1:5131-15847 GCA_029593785.1 Cabassous unicinctus | reverse complement strand
ATTATACAATTAACTATAGTCCATTGTTTACATTAAGGTGCAGTGGGGTTTACATTGTGTTTTACAGTCCTACAGTTTTCTTATTTTTATTCTAGTAATATATATACAACCTAAAATTTCCCCTTTTATCCACATTCAGATACATAATTCTGTGGTGTTATTTTATTCACAGTGTTGTGCTACCATCACCACCACCCATAACCAAAACTTTTCTATCATTCCAAACAGAAAATTTACTAATTAAGCATTAACTCCCCATTCCCTACCTCTACACAGCTCCTGGCAACCTGTATCTTCATGGAGTTTCTGACTCCATGAATTTGATTATTCTAATGATTTCACAACAGAAGATCATACAATATTTTTCCTTTTGTGTCTGGCTTATTTTGTTCAACATGATAACTTCAAGATTCATCCATGTTGTCACATGCATCAGAACTTCATTCCTCTTTATGGCTGAATAATATTCTATTGTATGTATATACCATATTTTGTTCATCCATTCATCTGTTGATGGACACTTGGGTTGGTTCCATCTTTTAGCATTATGAATAATGTGACTACAAACATTAGTGTGAAAATATCTGTCCGAGTCCCTGCTTTCAATTATTTTGGGTATATAAGTACAAATGGCACTGCCAGGTCTTTTGGTAATTCTATGCTTAACTTTCTGAGTAATCACCAAACTTTTCCACAGTGGCTGTTTGCAACTCTTAATCAGTAAATATTACCTGTGGGGAAAAGTATTTCTTAACAATATTAGGTTAACTAAATTAAGTGTATTGATTTTTTTTTATTTGTGTCAAATACTTTTATGTTTTCCCATGAAATATGAACATATTTAAGAACTTGAATAAGTTGAGATAGAATAGTAATGCTTGATGTTAGGTTCATTAGTGAATGCTGTATTCATAGTCAATTTTTTCATAAAGTTTCCTTTCATAATTGCCTATAGCCAAACCCTTATTTAAGATTCAAGTACAGAATATTTTCTTCTGAAGTTGGTTAAACTCTGTTTCCTTTTTTCTTCAGAACTGCAGAATATAAATTTTTGGATTTACTTTATAATTGCACTTGCACTCTTACTTCTCAAAGTTAATGTACATCACATTCTTTCTTCCTTATTCCCTTTTTTCCTGACAAATGTAACCAGTTATAGAGAACCTTTGTTAACTGTAAGAAGACAGTGCCCATGTCACTTTCAGACAGCCCTACTGACCTTTTTATTTTCTTTACAATATTTTATTATGGGAGATTTCAAACACATACAAAAGTAGAGGAACTATTTTAATAAACTCTTATACTCACCATCCAGCTTTGACAGGTAACAATGGAATGCCAAACTTGTTCACCTTTTTCATCTGTACTTTTTCAAATTATTTTTTTTTATTTTGAAGAAGCTTTAGAGTAGACAAATGTAACATAAAAAATATTAGGGATTCCCACATGCCCCACTACCTCCCCCTCCCACACTTTCCCACATTAACAACATCCTTCATTAGTGTTGCACATTTGTTATAATTGATGAACCCATATTGAAGAATTGCTACTAACCATGGACTACAGTTTACATTATAGTTTACACTCTATCCCACCCAATTTTGTATGTTATGACAAAATATACAATGGCCTGTATCTGTCACTGCAATGTCATGCAGGACCTATCCAATGTCCCAAAAATGCCACCATATTACACTTATTCTTCCTTCTCCCATCCCTCAGAACCTCTGGTGAACACTGCCTTTACATCAATAATATGAGTTCTTCCATTGCTAGAATAATAATAAATCCTTAGTAGAGTAATAATATGTCTACTTTAGTCCACTGTTCATTCCCTAATCTTGAGGTTTGGGGGATAGCAATACTGACTCTGCTTCTAATTGAAAGGGAGCTTAGATCCCATGAGGGAGATGGATGGAACTGTCTTGCTTGCCATTGCAACCTCTCGCTATTCCTTAGGATGGGTGTTGTACATCATCATCTCCATGTTAGTTGTCCTGGGTGAGTCCAGTGAACTGGAGGTCATTCCAGAATTTATGCTTATGCAATTTTCTGCAGGGTCTCATTGACTGCCACAGTTAACAGTGCCTCCAATAGCAGGGCTCCTGAGGGCTCTAGAAATATCCAGAAACTATAAGCAGGGCAGAAAGCTTGGGAATTCAGCACCCTGTCAGTGGGCCTCACTTTTGACTTTATGCTCCCAAGTTTAACAGAGTTAGATGAATTTATAGGTTCTCTCTACATGACTTTTCTGCCCCTTTTATTTGAGCCTATAATTAACACTATACTTAATAAATATATGTCCCAGAGATGTAAATCTTTGGTTCATCCATGTGCCAGTTGAGTCCTGAATATCAGCAGACTTACAACACCTACTGATCTTAAGAATAAAAGCTTGCTTTCTTTCTGAACCTCTTTATTTCAGGATCCCTCCAATTTTTCAAAAAGTAGTTTTCTTCTTGTTCTTGTTTTATACAAACATTTTGTTGAAAACTGATAGCATTGTAGGATGAACTTGGTTAAAAATTGCCACTCAGAGGATATCCAAGATGACAGAGTAGGGAAAGACAGGCTTCATGCCTCCTCTAGAAACTGTGGAAAAGCAGGCAAGCTTGCTGGGCATAAGCAGAAGCTGGGTTGTCATAGAGGTGACAGAAGTGGGTGGCTGGAGAGAGGGAGTCTCACATAGGCACTGGGGAAAAGGGGAGCCACCCAGCTGTCCCTGGAGAAGAAGGGAGCATACCAACTGACCCAGGATGAGAAGAAAACTGCTCAGCTAGCTCTGGGGGAGAGAGAGTCAGACTGCTGGCTCTACAGAAGTGGGGAGCTGCCGAGGTGTGATTCCCAGAGATGGGCCTGTGTCCAGCCTGCTAAGGGAAGGGGGGAGTGGAGGGAGCCATGGGGAAAGCTGAGGGAACTTAGCCAGAGGTGTTTTTTCTCTCTTTTTTCCTATTTCTTTTTTCTTTTCTTTTTTCTTCATACAGGTACTAGCACAGAGGATGCCTGTGGAGTGATTGGCAGGTATAAGGAGCTAGAAAGGCTTAGAATAGTGAGTCTATGGTGGCTTGAGAGGGAGGTCTGTTTTTTATTTTTCTCTCTCTTCACCTGGATACCTACAGAAAGGGGATTGTGGGGTGTTCTAACTATCCTTTAAAAAATAAAAATAAAAATATTTAAAATAAAAATAATGGAGGACAGGTTTCAGAGTCAGGCTGGTAGGGGTTCAAATTTACTAGCTCTTGATATATGTGTAATTTGGGATAATATTAACAATTTATGAGAGTAAAGTAACATAGTCCCTGTATGAGCCTTAGCCAGTATTTGGCATATTTTAAGTGTTAAATAAGTATCATGATTATTTTATCATTTAATTTCATGACAACTCTGTGAAATTAGTGTAAATGATGATAGTTTTAGAATATCTACAGCAAGTAAAATTATTAAAATTTAAGTTATGTTAGGGGCGAAAAAATAGGCAGTTTTAGAGGAGCCTAGCCAGGTTGGAGATCTGAGAGGGAAACCCAGATTTATTTTTTTTAAATAATAATTTTTTTTCATATTTTAAAAGATACTTAGATTACATAACTTTTACACAAAAATTATAGGGATTCCCATATGCCCCACTTCCCACACCTCCCACAACTTCTCACATAAACATCTCTCAATTGTGTGGCACATCACCTGCAATGGATATACACATACTGGGGCTTTGCCACTAAGCATGGACCATAGTTCACATTATAGACCACACTGTCTCCCACAAGTTCTGCATGTTATATGCTGATATAAAATGGCCTATATTTGTGGTTGCAATGTCACTCAGGATAATTCACATGTCCTGAAAAACCCCTGTATTACAAATGCTTTTCCCTCTCCTTCCCCCCAAAACATTCAGTGGCCCCTGGTTCCACATTAATATTGTAAGTTCTTCCATTGCTTGAATCACAATATGCCTATAATAGAATACCAGTAAGTTTACTCTAGTCCATAGCTCTTCCCCCAGTCCTGAGGAATCTGGGATGGTGATGTCCACTCACCTCCAATTGAGAGGGGGCTTATATCCCATGGATAAGATGGATGGGATTAACCTGCAGCAGCTGCAGACACTCTCCATTCCCTGGGATGGCCATTGTCCATCATAATCTTCCCTTCAGGTGTCCTGGGTGAGCCCATTGATCTGTAGATTAGGAGCTGAATCTCCACTGAGATTCTGGGCCCAGCTGGCCCATGGACAGCCCAAAGACTCCAGTCTCTGGATGTATACCTACAAACTCCAGCACCACGTATAGGTTTGAATAGTAGGGACAGATGAATCACATGCAGGGAAGACATATTTGAGTCCAACTCTGTCACTCACAGGAGCCCAGATTCCAAAGTAAGGCCCACTGTTAAGGCACCTAACTCTGTAGCAATCCACATGTATATGGGACCTAGGTGTCTCCAGAGCTCTCAAGAGGAAGGTAATGCATTCATATGCTGAGTTTGGCTTAGAGAGAGGCCACATTTGAGCAATAAGGAGGCTCTCAGGAGGCAATACTTAGGCAACCCATAACATAGGTTTTGATATGTTGTGTTGTCATTTCCATTCGTTTCAAGGTAGTTACTGATTTCTTTTGAGATTTCCTCCTTGACTCACTCCTTGTCTAAGAGTGTGTTGTTTAACTTCCATATCTTTGTACCTGATATGGTTTTCTGGCTCTTAGTTGTTTCCAATTTCATTCCATTTTGTTCTGAGAAATTATTTTGTATAATCTCAAACTTTCTGAATTCATTGAGAGTTGTTCTGTGGTGTAGCATGGGGTCTATCTTGGAGTATGATCCATGTGCTCTCAAGAAGAATGTATATCCTGCTGTATTTGGGTTTAGCCTTCTGTATATGTCTATCAGGTACAGGTTCTCTAATGTATTATTCAGAGTCATTGTTTCTTTATTGATTCTCTGACTAGATGTTCTGTCTAATGGTGATAATGGTTTATTGAAGTCCCCCACTATAATTGTAGAAGCATTTATTTCTCCACTTAGTTTTTCCAGTGTTTGCCTCATGTATTTTGAGGCATCCTGATCATCAGGTGCATAAATGTTTATGATTGTTCTCTCTTCTTGAAAGATTATACCTTTCATTAATATATAGTGTCCATCTTTGTCTCTTACTATATATTTGTATTTAAAATCTATTGTGTCTGATATTAGGATAGCTACTCCTGCCATTTTTTGGTTATTGTTTGCTTGTAAAATTGTTTTCCAGCCATTCACTTTCAGCCTCCTTGAATCCCTGTGTCTAAGGTGGGTTTCTTGTAGACAATATATAGATGGATCATATTTCCTTATCCAGTCTGCCAATCTGTGTCTCTTGACTGGTTAGTTTAATCCATTAACATTCAGTGTTATTACTTTCATTTATTTCTTACATCAGCCATTTTTTCTTTGTGTTTATGTATGTCATATGTTGTTTTTATTTCTCTTTTTGTCTTTTTAGTTGTTCTTACACACTCCTCCAACTCTCTGTCTGCTGTTGTTTTCCTTTCAAACTGTATAACTACCTTTTGTATTTCCTGAATTGTAGGTTTCTTATTGGCATACTCTCTTAATTTCTATTTATCTGTGAATATTTTGAAATCTCCATCATTTATTTTGCCAGCTTTGCTGGATAGAGAATTCATGGCTGAAAGTGTTTTTCTTTTAGTACTTTGACTTTGTCATACCACTGTCTTCTACCTTCCATGGTTGCAGATGAGAAATCAGCATTTACTCTTACTGTGCTTTCCTTGTATGTGATGACTCTCTTTTCTCTTGCTGCCTTCAGTATTTTCTCTTTGTCTTGAGAATTGGACATTTTCATAATTATATGTCTTGGAGTAAGCCTGTTGGCATTTATACTGTTTGGTTTGCACTGTGCTTCATGGACATGTACAGCCATGTCCCTCGAAAGGATTGGGAAGTTTTCAGCCATTATTTCCTTCAACACTCCTTCTGTTTCCTTTCCCTTCTCTTCTCCCTCTGGGATGCCTATAATGCATATGTTTGTGTGTTTGTGCTGTTGGTTAAATCCGTAAGTCCCTGCTGGATTTTTCCTATCTTTTTATCTATCTGTTTTACTATCAGTTCGATTTCAGATGTACTGTCTTCCACATCACTAATTCTTTCTTCTGCCTGTTCAAGTCTGCTGTTATGTCAAATCAGTGTCTTTTTGATTTGTTGGATTGTGCCATTCATCACCATCATATCCGTTTTCTTTTTAAGTATGTTTAAAATTTCTTCAGTATATTCTCCCAGTGTCCTCTTAATATCCTTAATCTCTTTTTCAGTTCATTAAGTCGGTCCATGATATTTGTTTGGACATATTTGATTAGTTTTTTGATGTTCTGCATCTCTTCCTGTTTTTTTGTTTGTTGATTGTACTGGTCCATGTGTTCCTAATTCTCAGTATGGTTTGTAATTTTTTTTGCCCTCTGATCATTTTATTTTGATGGGTTTATTCAGTTTATTAGCTTCTCTCTTTGCCCTGAGTTTTATTTAGCTGGTGGTTCTATTTTTCTCTTTGCTAAGTTGCTAAGTTTTCTCTTTGATATTTTGTTCTTCTTGTTCTATTTCCTTGCTTTCTTCTACATTCCCCTGAAGGAAAATGATTAGGCCCATAGGAATTGAAAGAGGTAAGAAAGGAAAAAGGATAATAGTAATATCAATAAAAGTTATAAGAGGGGCCATATAAGAGTTAGTAAAGTGTATATTTAACTCATGTAGGCAGTGTGGAGTAATAGGGGGAAAAAAGTGGAGTACCTACAATGGAATGGGAAACCAAATAGAGGAAAATATATAGAATGATTTAAAAGGCCAGAATGATGAGGAGAGAGAGAAAGAGTAAAGAAAGTGCTGAAAGGAAAAAGTTAATAATACAAATTAAAAAAACAGGAAACAGATTAGACAAGATAGAAAGTGACACCCATGAAGTTGAGGACTAATGGAAATGGTGGAATCTAGGAACCACAACAGAAAGCAGAAGGTAGAAAGATGAAGTCTGGGAAAGGGATAGCATTGGTAGACAAAATAAATATACAGAGAGAATGGGAAATCAAGGTAGAACTTGCACACCAAAGAAGAAACAATGTAGCAGTACCTTAGGTTAAAAAAGGGGGTGTTGGGAAGAAAGAGGAAAGAAAAGCAAGAAACAAACAAACAAATGAAGAAAATCCAAACAAACACAGAAGGAATCAGTCAAACAAAGCTAAAAAAGAACAGTGTTCCTTCTTGGGCCCTTGTGGAGCCTTCAGTCTGCCTGTGTTCATCAATCAGTTACCCTGCAGTCTTCTATCTGCAGGTTTTGAGGCTGATTTTAGCCATTAAACTAATTTAAACTTTTTTTTTAAGTAACCTTTTTTTTTTTTTTATTTGAGAAATAAGGAACCCAAAGAAGGCCTCTTCTAGACCACCCACTCCACTGAGGAGACTGTAAATAAGCTTGTGGAAACTTATCAAACACTTCTCACTGGCTGACCCCCCCCATGGGAGCTGAAACTAAGATACTCTTCAGTGAAGAACTATAAAATTGCCTAAGTCCACCCTCTCCTGAGCCTAGCCCATGTATCCCAGGGCAGTTAGGTAAGTCTGGCTTCCTCAGAAGATTCACCTCCCCCTCAGCTTGGCACCACTTCAAGCCAGCTGATTTGCTCCCCAAAGCTGCAAGGGGGTCCAGACAGCAAACCCACAGAGAGGAAACTCTTCTCCACCCTCTGACAGAACCCTCCCACTCTCAGAGAATGATCCCTCTCACTGGATTGCTGGTGGTAGTCGGGGTTCCCCCTCACCCTTTGCCCTGAGGGTGGGGCTTAGCCATCCATGCCATCATATTCCAGCTGGAGAAAAACTCACAATTTTATCTTAAGCAATCCATCTCACAGTCCAGCTCCCTCCAGATTGATGTCTCTAAGATTCTCTCTCTGTGGGCTCCCAGAACAGACCACTCAGACAGGATCCTGTCCCCAGTCAGCTGTCCTCTGTAAGAGAGATGATGAGTGTCCACCTAAACTGATGCCATCTTGCCTCCTTCCAACAAAACCCAGATTTTCTTTTGTTTTGTTTGCTTGTGTGTTTTTCTTCTCCTCTTCCTTATTTCCTTCTTAGCCACTTTTCTTATTTTCTCTCTTCTCTTCTCATTCCTATTGTCTTTTATTTTTCCCCATTTTTTCCTTCTTCTTTTTCTTCCCTTTCTATCTTTTATTATTTTACCTTCTTTTAATTTTTTCTCTATCCTTCCTTTTGAATTTTTTCTTTCCTTTCTATTTCATTTTTCCCTCTTCTTTTCTTTCTTCCTTTCTGCTTTTCCCTGTTTCATTTTTCCTTCTTCTCTTAAAACTTATCTGGTGATTTGTTTATTTTATCTCATTTCATTTACTTTATGTTTTAAGTTTTTTTATTTTTCCTTTTTTCATCTTTTAAAATTTTTGTTCCTGTTTACTTTTTCCCTTCTTATTTTTTATTCTCTGTGTCTTTTTCCTTGTTCTTTTTCCTTTCATTTTTTTAGTTTTTCCTTTTTCTTTTTGCTCCCCTTCATTCTTTCCTTTTTTGTAGATCTAATATTTTTCCTTTGAACATGGGTAACTAGAAGGATATAGAATAAATGGAACCAAGTATGAAGTGGATTCCTAACACAAAACCAAAGAAAAATAAAACCACAGACTAATAGGATAAACTAACTGAGTAAGTCCATCATGATAAAAAGATGAGTAGACATCAGCAAAAAATTACAGGCCATGCCAAGAGATAAGAAGTCATGGCCCAGTCTGGTGAACAACCTAAAAAACAGGCAGAGGTGTATAATGTGGAACAACTAAACAAGGATACACAAACAAATATCCTTAATCATATCAGTGAAATGAAGGAAAAGATTAAGTATATCAAGAAGACACTATGGAAATATACAGAAAAAACTGTAAACATATGTAAAAAAGAAAAAACTTAGTGATGAAAGGCACAATGCAAGAAACAAAAAATACACTAGAATCACATAACAGCAGATTTGAACAGGCAGAGGAAAGAATAAGCAATGTCAAAGACAGGATATCTGATATCTTACAGATAATAAAAGAAATAGACAAAAAAATGGGAAAAAATCAGGGATTCAAGGAATTGAAAGACAATACAAAGCAGACAAGCATAAGCATTATGGGCATCACAGATGGAGAAGAGATGGTAAAGAAGGTAGTGTATTTGAGGAAATAATGGCTGAAAAATTCCCAACTCTTATGAGATACATGGATAAACATGACTATGAAGTCCAGCATTCTCCTAGCACAATACATCCTAGCACACCTACTACACATACTTAGCATGTGGCAGTTTGATCTTATTTACAAATACCAAAAAGAGATATAGATTATGTTTATAAACTGGTCTGTTCCTCTGGGCATGATGCCTCTTGATTGATTTAAATTCAAAGGCTTTAAGTTTACTTGATCAAATCAAGATTACAGCTTTGATTCAACCATGTCATTAGCACATGCAGGTTTGAGTCCCCACCCCCTTGGTAGGCTATATAGGAGAACATAGGAGAAGACACACAGGAGAGAGAGAGAGCTCTATAGACACAGCAGAGAACTTTCATCCTGGGGCCCTGGAGAGAGCTGAGTCATTCACCTGATTGCTTGCAGCTGCAGAGACCAGAGCCCTGAGCAGCTGAAAAAGTCTAGAAATTAATGAGCCATTCAGCCTACAGCTGAGATTAAAAGAAGCTGGAACCATGGATCCTTAAGAGGAAGAAGGAAGGAGAGACTATGCAGACATTGCCTGTCATCTTACTTCAACATGTGGCAACTGACTTTGGGTGAGAAATCAACCTTGAGTTGGACTCTTTAGGGCCTTGTAACTGCAAGCTTTTACCCCAAATAATACCCTTTTTAAAAGCCAACAGATTTCTGGTACTTTGCATCAGTGCCCCTTTGCCTGACTTGTACATACCAGATTGCCTCAAGCTTAAGACAAAGACAGAATTCTGAAAGCAGCAAGAGAAAAGAGATCCTTCACATATAAGGGAACCTTGATAGTATTAAGTGCTGATTTCAGCACCAGGGAGGTGCTGAAAACCAGGGAGGTGAGAATGCAGTTGTTTTTTTGTTTTGTTTTGTTTTTAAACAATTTATTGAAGTATATCATTCATACATGAACATACATAAACAATAAGTGTTCAGTAAACATTGTGAACTTAAAAAACAAACATGCATAACATCATTCAGGGCTCCCATACATCACCCCACCACAAATACTTTATTTTTTTGTGAAACATTTAAGAAATTATGAAAGAGCATTGGCAAAGTATTTCTACTAACTATAGTCTGTATCTTATTCACCTATACTTTTTAAAAAGGATTTTATTTATTTACTTTTATCCATTTTTACCACCCCTCCCACCCCGTTTTTGCTGTTTTCATGTCGATTCATTGGGCAAGTCTCTGTGTCTGTTTCTTGCCCTCTTTTTCATCCCTCTCCTCCTGTCTTCACTGGTAATTGATCCTCAGAACCACCAACGTGGGAGAGAGGCATCCTACCATCTGCACCACCTTAGTTCCTGAGTTTTTGGTGCATCCCATTTTGGCTCTCACTTATGTCACTCTCCTGTTATGTCATCATCATGCTGCATAGCTCATGGGGCCTGAGAGCACACCTGCCCATGGGGCCTCTTGGCCTGTGCACCTTCTTATTTTTCTTTTTTTTTTTCTGTTTACC
>JAQZBX010068455.1:0-15748 GCA_029593785.1 Cabassous unicinctus | reverse complement strand
AGTTCTGACCTACCTCTCACTTTTTCTAAACATGATATGAACTACATCAAAAGGAGAAGGGAAAAAAAAAAACAAAAAACACAAACCCAAGACCAAAACAAAACTAAAGGAAAGGAGTAAGGAGAGAATGTCATCATAGCAGCATAGCAGCATACAATCACAGCATTTACTGCTAAATAATCTTGGTCAAGTTACCTAACCTCCCTGTGCCCATCCATTTCCTCCCCTTGGAAATGTCAGTTTACTGGCCCTGAATGAGATGTTTGATTGTCTTTAAAAACAAACAAACAAACAAACAAACAAACAAAAAAAAAAACTGGGTTATTAATTACTGGATGCCAAGAGTATGATTTACTTTGGCAAACATATTCTAAAACGTTAAAAGAAAAAGTTCACCATTGTAATCAAGTAATTTTTACTATCCAATGTGTAAAAAATTTTCTTGGAATTCAGAAAGAGATAATTAAATGACTTTACAAGTATAAAGTATTTTTCAAGCACTTAGAGAAAAACATTCTTTGGCATATGCAGAAACTCAGGTTATGGAAGCAAGTGGTAGATATGCAAGCTCTCTTTACCATTCTATTATCTATGAGGGCTTCATAATCTATAAAGTTTCATTTAGAACTGTCCTTCTGGAACTTTCCAGATGAAAATTAATTCAACACATTTCTTTCAGATCCCAAACACAAATGAAAAAGGCCTTGCTCTTAAAAACAAATACCTTGTGAGCCCAGAGCCAAATGGGCCAGATGAAAAAGTTTTTGCATGAAATACACACAGGTTGATCTGTTCGTACAGATCTATAAACAAAGAGCAAGACAGGAAGGAGAGCTAAATGCTAAAATGCAAAACTGGACAACAGCACAGGGGATTCCCAACATAAGCACTTAACAAATTAGGTATTCTCTGCCAGCTGAAGAACAGCAGGGTTGGCCTCAAGGACCTACTAAAGCAGGGGTTCTTATAACAAGGGGTTCGTGAGCTTGAACTGAAATTCAAAAAAACATTCTTGTGGGGACATGTTGGTGCGGTATGATATATTTATTAAATAATACACAGTATAGTGTGGACTTAGTAAGGGGTCCGTGGTTTTCACCTGACCGGCAAAGGGGTCCATGGAACAAAAAAGGTTAAGAACCCCTGTACTGAAAAATTAGATAAGAGAAACAAGTATGAAAGCTATAGAAAGAGAGAGCACATAGTTCCACCAGCACACTGCTGGGCACCTCAGGTGCTAAAGAGAGCAAAACTTAACACCGTGAGAGCAGAAAAGAAAAAAGGTTTCAGAACAAAAATGGGGTCACCCCACACAAATAACTGTACTAGAGATAAGAGAAGGAAGAAATTAGAACAGACCTTTTTCAAAAAGGTGAAGAGATACCAAGTCTTATTTAAAACACAGCAGAAAAATCTCTATAATATTACTAATACACTTATAAGAGAACAAGAAATGAATTAAAAACTAATTCATACTTGCATTTTCTCTCACCCATGCAGTACCTGAACTGTTTCAGAGATACTAAAATGCAAAGGCCCATTTCAAGTTTTGCTTCAAATACGTTTTTGTTTGTTTAGATAAGAGTGCTATAAACTAGTAACAGATTATGAATTGAGACCTTGTCTTATATTACAATGCATAACCAAGCACCTACTGCAGTGCTATGCATACAATGTTGACTTTTGTGGGGGAAAAAAAGGGTCATATTCTGTATCTGCTAGACTATCTGAAAAAGAGGTGTTAAAGTTAAGCCGTCTCCACTTAAGTATCCCTTTTATGTACCATCTTACATTCATGAGAAATTAGTATCTCTCATTTCCAATTGAGATGAAAGCCTCAATCATATGAGTGGATTCTGCTTTCTAAACCACTCATGAGAATTGGTTAGAATGGGCACGTGACAATTCTTCCCAATGAAACATGAGATGCCTAACTGGGGGCTTCTGGGACAGATTTCCTAAGAAAAAGTATCAGTTTCTTCCTCCCGTTCCCTCTTTTTTCTTTAGTCATTATCATTGCTGGAAGTGCTGTCTGGAACTGCTGAAGCAATTTATGACCAAGAGCAAAGCTCCAAGTCAAGGACGGCAAATCTCCAAATCAAGGACAGCCAAGCTGAGAGAAAGAACTCAAGTGCTTAATGATATAATTGAGTTCCTGATCATACCACCCATGTCTAGATCCCACCAACTTCTGAATTCTCAGTGTTGTGAAATAATAAATTCCCTTATTATTTAAGCTTATTTGATTCTGGGTGTCCATTACCTGCAGGCAAAGGAATCCTAAACTACCCACACCATGGTGTGGTTCTGCTCTTGGACACATGGCAGGCTTACTATTCCTGGCTTCCTTGTGGGTGGGTGGCACCACATCGCTTCAGTGTAAGTTGGAGTCCTCTAGAACACTCCCCTTTCCCTTTGGCACAGGAACAGGCAATGTTCCGGATAGTATCTGCTCCATCAGCCTGGCTCCCTGAGTAGAGTCCCCCTCCATCTCCCAACCCCCCACCAAGCCACAATGAATATATACAGCATAAGCAGGAAATAAACTTTTATTATCTTAGCCACTAAAATCATTTTGGAGTTATTTGCTAGTGTAGCATAACCTGAAGTCTGTCCTAACACATCTTATTTTTAAAAATAAAAAACAAAAGAAACAAACCAGTATACATTCCTCTGGGTTCCTAGTTAGCATAAAAAGAAGGGAAATATATATATTCTGGCAAATCATGTTTCCGTTTGCCCTACCCAGATACATAGGAATGTCAGGAAGATGAATTTTAGAAAAGAAAATGAGAGAACTGCACCTAAAAAAATTCCCTGCAGTAAATGCCCAGAGCTCAATAAAACACAAGTAGTTATATAGTACTTTATCAGCACAATATAAAGCAATTTTCTATCTAAACTTTGCCCTCTTCATTCTCTATGGGTGTCATTAGAGGGGAAGGGAGTTATTTATGGAAAAGATTGGTATTGGTAAGAACCTGAAGAAAGGAAAAGAATGAGCCAATGAACTGACACAGCATAAGAGGATCAGGTTTTAGGGATTCTGGCTAGTTACAGAAATGATTTGCTTTTCCTATTTCCATATCTATTCAGAATGAATGGATTATAATGATCAACTATCCCAAAGACAACAAAGGAAAGAATATAAAAACGCCTAGACCTTTAAAGGTAACAAAAAATTATTAGTTCATTTGAATACATCAGTTATTTCAAAATGCCGTAATCTAGCTGACTAACTCAAAGACAAAAAGCTGTCAATTGTTAATTTTAAGAAGCCTACTTTGGTCCTAGAGGCACATATCTGGGATCCTAGAAAAACTAAATAGTTTGATGCTTTCTGCTGCATATTACAAAAATTATAACCTCAACCCCTATTTTCCTTCCCAACTTACAGGTGGAATTTAGTATGTTACGTATGTTCATTAAGTTAGCAAATTTCAGGAGGAAATTACAACTTCCATCACCCTTTGATACAATAGCTGAGCAGCCCTGCTTTCTGATATATCTATAGGGGAGGGGAGGGACCCTACTTTTGATACTGTCGATCCAAAGTTTCTCAAACCCCTTGTAGTCCATTCCACCATACTCCCCAAAGCACCATACCACTCTCTAGGCATACTGAAAGATGCAATCTACTGGTCCCTCTTTAACAGCTAAAACAACTTTTATTAAACAGACATCCTGATAGAAAAACAGTTCAGGGAAGCAGGTGTGGCTCAATAGTTAGAGCTCCCGTTTACCATATGGGAGGCCCCGGGTTCGCTTCCCGGGGCCTCCTTGTGAGGGCGGGCCAGCCCGCGCGGCGCCGTGGGCTGATGCAGCGGGACCTCACAGCAAGGGGGAGATAAGCAGACACGGAGAAGACACACAGCGAATGGACACAGCAAGCACAAGCAGCAAGGAGGGGATAAATAAATAAATAAATAAATCTTTCAAAAAAAAAAAACAGTTCAGAAAAGAAAATACAAGTATAAAGGCTAAAGCCTGGGCACCTCCAGGAGAGCTGCCAAATTTGCACACAGGACCCCTAACCACACACCTCTGCACACACAGATACAACACTATTGCTACCCCAACTTTTATGCCCAGCCACAACCACCTGGTCCTGCCCCCAAGCACAGTCTGCCAGAGTGACAAGACAAGTGATGGGGAAAGCCTGTTGCACAAGAATGAAAGGAATTCTACAGCAGAACTGGAACAGCTGAGGAAGTAACTCAGGAACAAATGAGAATCAGGAATCTGAGACAGCACCATGAGCAAGCTCTCCTCCCTCTTGAGAGGTAAATGTTAACGCACTTCAAAAGAACAGCTGCTATTTTTTAAGGCAAGAGGGGTGGGAAAGACAGCCTGAATAGCTAGTTAAATGACTGTAACAAAACTCTTTGACCACACAGCCCTTATTGCAAACCAAACTGAAGTGACAGTTCAGGGAAATAATCAACCCAACTCCAAAAGGAAAAGCAATAGCTTTTATCCCACAGGATCAAATATCACTGTGGTGGCGTCTTTTTCTTTGGCCTATGAGAAGAAATTTTACAGAATAGTAAATTTCTCTAATCAAACTTTCAGAGAAAATAATGCCAAACTTTTTTTGTTTAAGTCACAACCTTGAGGAAACTATGCTTTCATTAATCTGATTTTTGGAAGGTAGGTAAACAACAATCACACCACGTCATATCCTGAGTAAAAAGAGTGAAGTCCATACAGAGATTGGTCAATATATTGGTATAGCATGCTCATGTTTCAATGTTTATATTGTAATTAGTAAATAATGGATTTTAAAGTCCCATAACTTAGCAGAATACCTAATGTTTATCACGCACTTGCTGGCACTGAACTGAACACATTCTTGGTGGCAATGAATGGAAGAGTCATACATCTGTCAGGGAACAGGACCATATGTCAACAACAAATGCAAAGTGCCTATGTAGCTTGGAGGACATGGTAGGGGTTCAAAAATGAGTTTTTATAATTATTATAACAAGCCCTGTAATTTTCCTCTATCAAATTCTCCATATATATACATACCGTATTGTAATAACCTTACATGACTTATAGACTCAATTGATTAATAGAAAAATGCCCACTTAAATAGTAAAGCATTTAGAATAATGTAAATAAATACCTTGAACAATTTATTTTAACATAAACCATAAATGTGTATTCATTCATCCATCTTTTGATGTAGGGCCAAGTCTAAACTCATGATTGTTGCATAAACCACATTTATAATGCATTCTCTAAAACTTTCAGTTTCTGTTTCTTTAAAGTGGGAGCCATTCATTCATTCAACAAATGCTGAGTGCCTATTACAAGCCAAGCACTGTTCTAGGAATTAATAAGGACTTTGGCTCTTATTCTCACACAGAAGCCATTGGAGGATGTGGCAGTTAGAGATTATTTCCAAAAAGAATTCCAAAAAGAGAGATTATGTTTGTAAACTGGTCTGTTCCTATGGGCATGATACCCTTTGATTGTATTAGATTCAGCTGAGATGCCTTTGATTAAATTATGTTTTGACCTCCTCAGTAGAGCATAACTCAGTTTGAGTCCCCGCTCCCTTCGTGGGAGTGTCGTGGGACACTCAATCAAGGAGACACACAGGAGAAGATACACAGAGGAAGGGCGCTCCAAAGATATGGAAGAGGATCCTGTGGCCCCAGGAAGAGAGATGAGCCATTCACTTGATAGTTTACAGCTGACCTTGTGAAGAGACCAGAGCAGCTGAGCCCGGAATGAAACAAGCCCTCCAGCCTACAGCTGAGATGGGAAGGAGCTAGGACCACGGAGCCTTAAGAGGAAAGAGGAAGGCTGAACCCTCGCAGATATTGCCCGCCATCTTGTGTCAACACTTGGCAACAGAGTTTGATGAGGAAATAACCTTGAGTTGGACTCTTTAAGGTCTTATAACTGTAAGCTCCTATTCCAAATAAATACCCTTTATAAATGCCAATGGATTTTTGGTATTTTGCATTAGCACCCCTTTGGCTTTTAAGAAGAATAACAATCTGATTTTAATTTTATTAGGATTATTTTGGTTGGAAGAGTGGAAACAGGGAGACAAGAAGTTAAGATGCTATTATAATAAATCCAGGTGAGAGCAATGGTGGCCTGAACTAAGGTAGTAGCATGAAGGTAAGTCAAATACTGGATATATTTTTAAGATAAAGCTGATATAATTCACTAATGGTTTGAATGAAAAGGCATTTGAGAAGCAATCTGAATGCAGAATGCGCCTAGCCTTTTGATTTTTCCCCTTATCTTTTATAATTGTCTTTTCCACACCCAATTCTACAGCAATTGGGGGGGGGGGAATAACCATCCCTTAAGCATTCAATTTAGTTTCCATAGAAACAACTCTTTTCATACTAATATTTCATCCATTAAAATACTTAAGCTTCATAATTACCAAAAAAAGTACAAATGGGATTTAAAAAAAAAAAAAAGAGGAACAAACACAACTGACACTTCAGTAAATATTCAACTCAACTGATAAGGGAGAACTGTACAGGCAGACCAGAGAATAGCCTTCCAGCTTTGAACACATGTGAGAGACAGTCAGTGTTACAGACTGTAGAGAGTAAGGTAATTTAGATAGTCTACCATAAATCTTGCTTCATATGAGAATAAAGGTGCTAAAGTGTCCTCTTTAACTAGAGTTAAAATGATAAAATATGTAGTCTAGTCCCTGATAATATATTTTCTTTTCTTCAGTAAGAGGCAATTCCTAATACACTATTGTGGTTAATAAGCTCAACATAACCAAATAGGAATCATTAATTTCCATGTTAGCATGTCAGTTTCTTTATCTAACACTTAAGCCTCTTCTGTTTTAGACATAATGAGGCACTACGGTACAGGACAAGTCTGGAATATACACCCTCATCTATAGGAATAGCACCAATGCAGTTTTGCAGTGCACAGCCCTTACAACCATACTGAGCAGTATATTCTGGGAATCTGCCACAATCCTACCTGTATGAACTTGAATGCTTGACTTTCTGGGTTTCAGATGTAAGTGGAAACACCAGGCACTCAAAAAATAGTTTTCTTCCCTCCATTACCCCTCAAACTTGCTCCTTTTATATAGTCCTCATTTCTATGGAAGTTAGTAATTGATGACAATTTTTTCTTCTTCTCTTGAGTCTCATCCTTCCTTTACCAAAACTTATAGATTCCCTTGTCTGAGCAGCTCTCACCTTGTTCACCTTTATCCACTTTTACCATCCCTACTGTTTCGTTTTCTCTCAAATGCACTACAACCTTCTAAATGGTCTCCTTGCTTCTATCCCTCCTATACTGCTCCTATAGTACTCTTTCTGAAATGACTACCCCATTTTTACTCACCTACAAGGTCTCCCCATGCCTACAAAATAAAGTCTACATTCTCTATCATGGCAGACAGGGTCCTTTTCACATATTACCCTCTACCGAACTAACTCCAATCTCACTTCCCTCTATCCCCACCAAGGCAGTCTACATTCCAGTCACAAAATTAACCACTTTCCCCAACCTCTAGGCAGGGCCTTTGTACAAGTTTTCCCCTATACCTAAAAATGATGTCCCTTATTCCAACATCTGCATTTGGCAAATCCCACTATCCTACAGACATCCTTCTGTGAAGACAGCTTCACTGACTCACCCAGACTGAGTTAGTCATTCCCAGTCTTTTACATAGTTACATCCTCTTCCCAATGCCTAACATCTCCTGAAATATAGTAGTAGGTACATACATGTACAAGAAACGAGTAAAGCCAAGTTCCAATTCTATGGATGGATTCAGTTTAAAAGAAGCATGTTTTTCCTATTATTTTTTCTTAGTTTGGGAATCTTAGTGTTCTTCCCATAAGAACCTCTTTCAAATTTCTTGGTGGGCAGGCACACTCTGTGGAATTAAACTTAAAGGCCTTCACTTTCTCTACTTAGGCATTTTCTCGATGAAGCACTATTGATATAGAGAGCTGTCCTCCATGTTACAGGATGTTTAGCTGCATCCCTGGTCTCTATTCACTAGTTGCCAGCAGTACCCCCTCTTCCCAGTTGTGACAACCAAAACGGTCCTCAGACATTGCCAAATGTCCCTTGGGAGACAAACTCACCTGGGATTGAGAACCAATGTTCCAGGCAATATCCCTGAATATGACAAAAGTTTCCCATTTTACATTTAAAATTGAAAACTTTAATTCATTCTCATGAAAATTACAACTTTGGCAAAATAAAGAAAAATCCTGCCATTAATATAAAAATGTTCCACTCAAAGTGATAGAGGGGGCGGATGTGGCTCAAGTGGTTGGGTGCTGTCTCTCATATGGAGGGACCTGGGTTCGATCCCCTGGACCTCCCAGTAAAATGGAAAAAAAAGAAAAAAAAAAAGAAACTATTTTCTTTTTCACTTGTTTCACACATGCCTGGCTCAATTTGGAGAGGTGCTCAATAATTTTTTCAATTGAACTGAATTATAAACATCTTAAAACAAATGTCCCATGAAAAATCTTTTAACAAGACAACTTTAGGATTAAAGAAGAAAAAAAATTAATTATTCCCATTTAAGTCTTAGTTTAATTTCACTAAATTTAAAGAACAGGCTGAATGAAAATAAGTATATGAACAAAATCACAACTACTACGTATTGGATGTCTGTTCTGTTCTAAGCATCAGGGATATGACAATGGATAAGACAAGCAGAGCCTGCACTCCAATTATTAGATTGGGAAGTTGACAGAAGGTATTAGTAGTTCAGGGTCCCACTCTGGATTTAGTACCTTGAGACCATATTTTATGAGTGGCAATCTAAGACTTATACCCTGTAACATTTAACAAGCACATGCTCTAAAAGAAAAACATCACACCATGAATAAAAAGTACATACATAAAGTACATACATAATAGCTGAGACAGAGACTCCCACTAACAGGAACATTAATTAGCAAGTATGGTAAACGATAAAGTATAGGGTAATGCAAAACAGGAAAAGGGGGCAACTAATGTAAACATTAGGGTTTTACCTGAGAAATCATTTTCCCAAAGCCTGGAAACAAAAGTGCGTGGGAATATCATATTAAAATATCACTTTTCTCTTTCATAAATTATTTTAATACCTATTCGCTAATATGCAGAAGACAATCTTTGATGCAATACTTGTTTCAAATTTAACTAGAAACATTTTTATCAGCTTTCCATATTAGAAAAGACAACTTTACCTAATTATGTTTAAATGTAATAAAATGTTTCAACACATTATCATTCCTACTTCATCAAAAATATAAACAAAAATTCTACATTATTTCTCTCAGGAACTATTGAATAGTCAGTCTTTGTCTTTATTCCATTCTATTACTTGGTTTTCTATGCATCCAGTGAAGGGCTCTGTATGTTGAGAATTCTTCCTATCATTTCCCTTTATACAGCTATTTTTTCTGGGTTTATAATTTTAAAAATTTATTTCATAGTACAAAAGCTGGTACAACAACATGCAACTACATTCTTCACTTCTGTTTTGTTTTCATGCAATTATTCTATTATCACTATTATTTTTCACTGAAGATTCTGAATAGAGATTGTTGGGGTTTTGTGTTTTGTTTTGTTTTTAACTACATGGTCAGCCTCAGTAGGGATCTATTGAAAACAATAAGAGAAGAGAAACTTGAAATGATCTCATATACCCAAAAGTTATGGAAATAAATACTATGTAACCAGCATAGAATCTAACACCTTAACTACCCCCTAAAACCTAATCCATTCCACTTTTCACCAAGATTTCTAGGCAAACCAAAACTCAACAAGGTCCAATATCCTTGGGGTTATAAAACTACCATTAGCCACCATTTATTTACTTAAGGTATCCATCCATAGTCATTATTCCTTTACTTGTTTTCCACCACCAGCAGCCTCTCAGGAAGACAAAAAAAAGTAAACAGATCATTGCCTGGACCTTCCTTATATGCATGTCTACTGAAAAAAAAAAATTGGAAACCTAAGCAACAACTAAGCATCTACTAGGTAAGAAATTACATATTCAAAACTAGACTCTGTGGAAGGAAAAAAAACAAACTTCCTTGGTTTCTTTATCTTCCCATTTAGATTGTGTTTTTTTAAGGAGGTACCAGGGAATGAACCCAGGACCTCGTACATGGGAAGCAGGTGCTCCACCAGTGAGCTACATTTGCTGCCCAATGAGAGTTGGTTTTGTTTGGTTGGTTGGTTGTTTTTTTTTTTTAGGAGGTATGGGGGCTCAAACCCGGGACCTCATACACAGGAAGCAGGCACTCAACCACTTGAGCTACAGCCGCTCTTCACCCTATTTAACTTTAAGGTGTTCACTTGATTACCTCTCCTGCTTCTCTGTGTCAACTCCCAACTTCACTGCTAACACAACCTTAGGAGCTATCCTTCACACACACACACACACACACACACACACACACACACACACCGGGGTGGGGTGGCGGAGTCCTTTAAAATACAGTCAGTTGAAGAAGATAAATCCTTTGGAGCACATTCCCATCTATTCTTCTAATGCCTCCTGCCCTCATCTGACCTGAAGTACCTTTTCTGAGTGTTTTAACACTACTTGTAAATACAGCCAGAAGTAGACACAACTTTTCTGTTATTTATCAGGAGTTATCAATCCATTGAGTCACTTGAGAATTTCCTTTATAGCTATCTTCCTGAGTTTGCTTTTTGTTTGGGGTTTTGCTTTGTTTTGTTTTTAGGGGGCAGAGCAGGAAGGTGGGGGGGGGAATCCACACAGTCCTTTGCCTTCACCCCTTCTCCAGGGCTTCCCCTCCCCCCTTTACTCACCCCCAAATGAATGTGAGAACTTCCTGCAGTGAGAACACCATGAATAGGACCTGGCATCTAGACAGGAAAGATAGTACAGGACTATGAATGCTCTGAATAAAGCTTCTATGCAGCCACTAAATTAAAGGAATTCAGGGGTTACACAAAGGGCCTGGCTATTTAATGGATTCAATCTTTTATTTTACAGTATAATTAGGCAGCACA
Source organism: Cabassous unicinctus (assembly GCA_029593785.1). Taxonomy (NCBI): domain Eukaryota; kingdom Metazoa; phylum Chordata; class Mammalia; order Cingulata; family Chlamyphoridae; genus Cabassous; species Cabassous unicinctus. Next base: position 4,741 of record JAQZBX010068455.1, on the reverse strand, counting down.
CAAATGAAAGCCTTTTCCAAGGAGCTGGACTGAACTAAAAAGGCCAGATGACTCTCCCTATATGCTCTCCATTTTCGCCCTTGAGTTGATGTTGTCCTCATTCTTAGACAAACATTTCAGAAGGAAGTTGGCTAGATATAATTATTTAATCCACCCTTCTTTTAAAAAAAAAAAAAAAAAGTACAAATTATCTCTTACCTGGAAGTCAAATTCTAAGGTACCTCAAATTTTACTCCTCTATAAATTCCTATGCAAATAATTTATTCCAGTGGTCAAGTCTACCTCTTTCCTCCCATGAACATTTGATATGCTTCACACTTACTTTAAATAATAATAATACTTAGTAAAAAAAATGTTTCCAGACCAAGTCTGCCTTCTAGGCTTTTGAATAAGTAGTGGGGAAAACCTATCACCTATCTCAATGTGCAGTTGTTCTAAGAATCAGTGCAAGGTTCACTCTGGATCACCCACATCTGAGTTGTAGTACTTAAAATCAAATGGCAGTTAAGACTTTATTTTTTAAAATACACAGCTGTCACCTTGGGCGCTTGAGGAATCAGGGGTACCTAAGAAACTGCATTTAAAGTGAACACATACATAGACAAAGCAACTCCACAAATTTATTTTTTTTTCCTCTATTGCACTTGAACCCTTTCATATTCTCTTTCTTTTCATTCTTCCACCCAGCCCCTCAACCCAAATCAGGTGACCTGACATTCAAAACTTTTGAAGAGGGGATAGTTTTTCCTGAGATACATCAAAAAAATCTATGAATTGCAGAAGAAGGTAGAGAACCCAGCTGTTTGTATTAAAGACCTAAGAAATTCCTTCTATTATTGAAACTACAGAATACAATCTTTAAGTCACACAAGCAGTTGGAAAAATAGAAGAAAAAAGGCAATAAATGCAAGTGAAAATTTCAGTAGTCAGAAATCTAGAGACAAACTGAATTTGAGCAGAGCTCTAAGAAAAACTGTAGAATGTAAGCACCAGCTTTTCAAAATTGAAAGGGGGAATCTGATGAATTCACAATCACAGAGATTTTAACATACTGCTCTTAACAGATTGAGTACTCAAAAATTAGTAAAGCAATAGAAGACCTGAATGTCATTATTAGCAAGTATGACCTAATGAATATATATATGCAGCTCAACATTCAACACCTTTTAGAATACATCTTTTCAAGCAGACATGGCACAATTACAAAAACATACCAGGCCACAATGTCAACTTCAAGAAACACCAAAGAATCAATATCATATAAGCACTTACCCTGAGACAAGCCATAAAATTAGAAATCAATAAGAAATTTTGAATTAAAAAATTCTCAAATATTGGAAACATTAAAATGCCCTTCAAAATAATTTCCAAAATTTAAAAAATCACAATTACAAAATATTTAGAACTGAACACCAAATGAAAATTAAAGCACTTCATATTTAAACTTGTAGTATGCCACGAAAGTGGTAGGAAAGAGTTATTTATGGTCTTAGAAAAGAAGAAAGGCTGAAAATTAATAAGCTAGGCATCAGGCTTAAGTTAGGAGTAAAACGAAACAGAACTCCTAAAAAACATCAGACAGAATTAAAGATATCATTAATTAATTAATGGCAGAATAAATCAATAAAACCTAAAGCTTTTTCTTTGAACACACTAATAAAAGTTACAAATCTATGGCAAGACCAACAAGGAATAGAAGGGAGACACTGCAAATATATTTTTTTTAACAAATCAATTTTATTGATACATATTAATAAAGCATAAATCCATCCAAAATATACAATCAATGGTATTTGTTATAATCACATTGTTGTGCATTCATCACTTCATTTTTAGAGCATTTTCATTATTCCAATAATAACAAAAAACAAAACTATCACAATCTCTCTATGCTGCCCTGCTATACATAGCTGCTATTCTGTTTCCTTCTCTCTAGAATATTTCTATTTATATTTTGTAAAAACAGCCTTATATATGCAATGTCACCAATATTTGGGTTTTTTTGGTTTTTTTTTACTTGTATCCATTTTTACTTCCCCCCCACGCCCCGGTTTTGATGTTTTTGTGTCCATTCACTGGGCAGTTCTTTGTGTCTGTTTCCTGCCCTCTCTTCTCATCCTTCTCTTCCTGTCTTCACCGGGATTCGATCCTGGGAACCTCTGATGTAGGAGGCATCCTACCGCCTGCGCCACCTTAGTTCCTGATTTTTTGGCACATCTCATCTTTGCTCTCCCTTGTGTCACTCTCCTGTTACGTCATCATCTTGCTGTGTGGCTCCGCGGGGCCTGGTGGCCCGTGCCTATGTTTTTCTTTATTTTTACCAGGAAGTCCCAGGGATCGAACCCAGGTCCTTCCATGTGGGAGACAGACGCCCAACCATTTGAGCCACATCCATCCCCCACAAATATTTGGGTTTTACATGAGGTTTCACTATGTTATACAGTCCCATGTTACATTTTTTAGCTTTCCTTCTAGTGATATACATGACCTTAAACTCACCCTTTCAACCACTGTCACACCCATGTAATAGCTCTGCTAGTTACAAACACCATGATGTGCTCTCATCATTTCCATTCATTTCCAAATATTTACAAACAACCTTTTTACCAATTCTGCATCAGCTTTCCATTCTCCATCCTTATTCTACTTTCTGGTGACCTACATTATAATTATTAACTTCATGAGTTTACCTAATATAGTTAGTTCACAATAGCAGATTTATACAGTTTTGTCCTTTTGTATCTGGCCTGCTTCAATCAACATAATGTCCTCCAGGTTCATCCATGTTGTCATATGCTTCACGACTTCATTTCTTCTTACCGCTGCATAATATACCATCATGTATCTACACCACAATTTGTTTATCCATTCATCAGTTGATGGACACCTGGGTTGTTTCCAGCTTTTGGCAATCGTGAATAATACCGCTATGTACATCGGTGTGCATATATCTATTCATGTCGCTGCTCTCAGGTCTTCTGGGTGTATACCTAGCAATGGTATTGCCGGATCCCATGGCAAGTTTATATACAACTTCCTTAGGAACTGCCAGACAGTCCTCCACAGGGGCTATACCATTCTACATTCCCACTACAGTGAGTAAGTGTTCCTATCTCTCCACATCCTCTCCAACATTTGATACTTTTTTTAATAATAAAATTATGAACACCTTCAAGCCAATAATGTTGAAAAACATTTGTGATATTTGTGAAAAATCTCACAAAGCATGTGCCAGTTTGCTGGGATGAAGAAACAAATACTGCAAAATGTTAGATTCAACAAAGCTGGGTGATGGTTACACAGGTGTTCTTCATATTTCTCTTATGTCAGGCTTGAAATAGCTTGTTAACAAAATTTTAAAAGAAAATATACTGCAAGGCTAAAATCATTTTGGCAAAGTCAAACCAAATTTTTGCTATTTAATCACATCATTCAAGGAGTTTTCTTAAAATTTTCAAATGCTGTTAAAGTTAATATGAAGAAAGGGAAGAATGAAAAATTGCATAAATAAAACTATTTAGTAGCAGCAGGAAAGTGCTAATATTTGAGGAAACCTCATCAATAAAAAAATTACAATACTTTAGTTGTTCTTCCAACTATCTTCCCCCACTTATTACATGTAACAATCATTAGGTATGCATTATACTCTTTCCCTTGAGGGCACAGAAAGAAATCCAGTGGTCAGGTAACTAGATTTAATACCTCTCTGACAGTTTGTCTTGGATACAGTTCATTTAAAACTAGTACAGTATTTTACTTTCAAATCTCTAATTTAAATCACAGATTTCCTCCAAAGTGTAAAGACTCAGCACATATTGTTTTCCTTTTATCTTTATATAGAAAAGAAACAGATACTATATGTTTCTAACACTTATTATCAATGACTACTTTTTTTTTTTTTTTTAATACAGTCACTAAAAGGAACAATAGTAACATTAAGTATTTTCCTTTTCATCAGGACTTTCTCACAGATTTGGTCCAGTGATAATTATTTCAATAGTGTAACTGCTTTGAAAAATGTAAAGCATTTTGTAAATATAGACTGGTGATATTATTATATTACTAAAATCCTCAAATCTTCTTTAAGCATTACAGCACTTTCCTGAAATAATCTTACCATGTGAAGGTACCACATACTCTAAGTAAGAGTTTACAATTTCTAACAAATGCCACTGAAGGACCCTTAAAAATGAAATTCCTTGTTTTTAATAGTACTACATGGGGAAGCGGGTGTGGCTCAGTGGATAGAGCCCCCGTTTACCATATGGGAGGCCCGGGTTCGCGTCCCGAGGCCTCCTTGTGAGGGCACGCCGGCCTGAGCGGTGAGGTGGGCTGATGCAGCAACCTCACGGCAGTAAGCGGGTGTGGCGCAATGGATAGAGCACCCGTTTACCATACGAGAGGCCCCAGGTTCGCTTCCCGGCGCCTCCTTGTGAGGGCAGGCCGGCTCGTGTGGCGCCGTGGGCTGATGCGGCAAGACCTCACAGCAAGGGGGAGATAAGCAGACACAGAGAAGACACGCAGCGAATGGACACAGCCGCACAAGCAGCAAGGGGGGGATAAATAAATAAAATAAATAAATCTTTAAAAAAAAAAAATAGTACTACATGTTCCTTTCAGTTCACACACACACACACACACACAAAAAGTGCAAAATGAGCTATATATATATATTTTTTTAATATTTATTTATTTACTTGATCCATTTTAAACCCCTCCCTTCCCCATTTGCTGTTTTGTG